>PVJC01007901.1:0-49881 GCA_004026665.1 Murina feae
CCCAGGCCTGTAGGTGAGGGCAGTTGGGATGGACCCAGGCCTGCTGGGGAGGGCAGTTGTGGGGGACTCAGGCCTGCAGGGGAGAACAGTTGGGGGTGCCATCCTGGTATGGGGAAGGCAGTTAGGGTCAATCAGGCCAGGCCAGCACAGGACCAGTTTGGCATTTATCAGGCTGCCAGGGGAGTGGTTAGGGGCAATCAGCATTTGAGAGGTCAGGAGCCAGCAGTCCTGGATTATGAAAGGGGCGTCGACTGCCCGTTTAGGCCCGATCCCACCAGTGGGATCGGGCCTAAATGGGCAGTCGGACATCCCTCAAAGGGTCCCTGATTGGAAAGGGTGCAGGTTGGTCTATGGGACACCACCACCACCCACCACCCCCACTCCGTGCACGAATTTCGTGCACCGGGCCTCTAGTATAAAATAAAAGGGCAATATTGAACACTTTCTATACTGTGAATAGGTTGTAGGTGAAGTAATAAAGAAGGAACATACAATTCATAAGGAGGACCTAGAGATCAGATATAATAATAAAATTAAATTGCGTATGTATTCGTAAATAGAGCCCTTGCATCTGTAGTGGAAGACTCTACGGTAAATGTGTTCTAGGCTACACACCCAGACATCTCCCACTAGATCTTTTATTGTAATTAGACAATATACCAGCAAATTCTATAGGATACATTTCTAAATTCACAAACTCTATCTGGACTGACGGAATGGCTCTGCACAGCTAGATAATGAATAATAAATTAATCAATTAAGACTTTTATGTGATATGTAATTAACAAAAGCTTTAGGAAGATACTAGAATATTTACCATCATGATTACATCAAGAACATCTGGAGTCCCAGATTTCCAAATCTAGCTTAACCAAAAATGGTGTATAGAATAATAATAGAGCCCTAGCAATGGGTACCACCTGTTTATCAATAAACTTTGGAGTGACTGTGAGCAGTGGTTTTCAAGTTGTAAACCCTGGAAAAGTAGCATTAAGATCTCCTTCGCCTTGTTAAAAATCTAAATTATCAGGACCTCTCCACACTTGCTGAGTTAGAAACTCTGGAAGTGGGATCTAACATCTGTATTGCATATACAAGTCTTCTAGGAGTTTTGGATGCAGATTAAATTTTGAGAATCATTGCTTATGAGGAATGGAATAAAATGAAAGGGAGGATATGGATGGCTCTATTAAGCAGGTAAAATAATGTTTAAGACTACGGTGTGAACATGAGCTGAATTCAAATCCTGCCCCTATCACTTACAGACGTCTGAACGTGCAAGTCACTTCTCTTTCCTTAATTTTAGTTTCCTCATCTATTAAAAAGTCACAATAAAGCATTCACTGCACGAAGTTAGTGCTCAGTAATACTGATGATTTTACTAATGATTTTTCTAAGCCACAAAGTTAGAGCTAGCAAAAGTTTATTAAATTTGATTTAACTTAAAAAAATAAATTTATTTAAAATTTTCAAATTTGTAAAAATTAATTCTGGCTGCTGGCATACAGCTCTTGTATTGATACTTCCGTGTGCACAATTTATGAAATAAGATTAAAATGAATGGAGATCTATCTATCATCTGTTGTAATACTTATCTATCACTTGTTGTAATACTTTAAGCAATGAAATAAAAAATAAAAATAAACTGAAAAAAAAATAAATAAAATGAATAGAGCCTAGACATGCCAAACTCATTGGAAAATGCTGCTCTCCTCATCTGCAGTGGAGTAAAGGTTTTCAAATGTGGCTCCTGAAACACACGCACTGCACTCTACAGTGTCCCAAGGTGTTCTGCTGTTAAAGTAAAATAATGGTGCCACTGTACGTTTTATAAATAATTGATTGAATACTCAAATATAACTAAACAGCGAAACTGCTCAACTTATAAATATGAGCAATTTTAATATTATATGCATTACAGGAAGAGCTGTATGTATATAACAGAAATGTTTTCAAGTATAAATGTATTTGTTTCATAAAACAATTATCTATATCAGTGCTTCTGAATATTTCACAAAGTACATCTGAATTGCAGCTTCTCAAAGACTAACCAGAAAGAACAATTTTTAAAGGACATTCATCTCTAATTGGATGCAAAGTGTTTCTTGTTTTTAAGCCGCTGAGCAATAACAATGCTAATATCCTGGATGTTAAATATTACTTTTCAAATTATTGGCCAAAAACACTGTGCTCCAAATAGCTGTAAAGAAATTGTGAAGACCTAGAATCACATTAACTTTAGAAAACACACTCATTTTATATTCTAAGTGATATTAGTAGTGCATCATGTTTCGTAGCCACAAAACATTTCCTGCAGCACCCAGCAATGCTGAGCAGTACCACCTTTGGAGTCAGAAACATAATTTAGAACATTAAAACATGTTTTCAGCGTCAAACTTTCCAGCTGAGAAATGCAGGCTTATCAGCAGTACCTACAGAGTTGAAATGTACGTTACAAAAATATGACAGTGTAAAATCTTAGATCATATCTAAGAACAAAATTCTGAAGGGACTTGAGAAATGCCAATAATTCAAAAATAAAAATATTACATATTACTGAACATCATACTTTTCCAAAAAATGTATTTTAAATCTATACAAGGAAAATTTTTCAATAATATCATTAGGGAATTTCCAGAATCTGTGGTATCATTCCTCATAGAGAATTAATGCCACATATATTTTCACTAATTAAAAATATTTGTATATTGCTATGATATATCCTGACAACAGAAATTGCCTTTTTTGGGGGGGGGGTCCAGAATGAGAAGAAAATTTACTCTTCATTTTATAGTTTTTATTTTTACTGCATATAGTTGTTCTTTTTTAAATCATGGTCCTATACTATTTTTTAAATAAGTAAAAGGAAAGAGAAGAAAAAGAATTAAAAGTATTAAAAGGCAAATTCATTCTAGATAAAAACTCTTTGAAAACATACAAAATTGATTGACACATGGCTACATAAAATATATAAATTACAGTGGTGAGAAAATGTAGGTTTACAGTTGTGATACAAATAAATAATATGATAATAAAATACAAGAATAAATTCTATTTTGCATACCCATGGCCAACTGTAAAACTACTCTTGTCCACCCCTGAATATATAAAAACCATCAGCCAGCATTAAAATTAAAGTACATTTATCATTTATTCTAAGAATGGCATGACATTGTTATGTAAGATTGATGGGAATTTAAAATAGAACATTCTTCTGGGTAGCAATTTAACAGTAAATACTCCTAATCATTAAAATACTTACATTTTGATCTTAGTAGTTCTGCCCAAAGATGTATGAACAAAATATTATTGATTTGTACACAAATATATATAATTATTTCAAAAATATAATTTTATATATAATTATCTATAATTTGTCCTTCTTCATAACAGAATACAACAGCTACTAAAAAACCATTCCTTGTTTAGGCCAGAGCAAAATTCTCAATCTTTTTCTTGTCAAGATGTTACCTTGAGTGATATTCAAATGAAAGTTATGCACAGCTCCCAGAATGTGTCCCTTTTCTCCCTCTCATAAAAACAAAAAAGAATATAAATCAAATCAGAAAGAGTGACTTTGTACTACCCACCTTGAATCTGATAGAATTTCTAAGATGGTAAATCATTCCAACTTTTTGTGCTTTATGTACATGGGTATGAATCATGTGGCACTCCCCACTCCTGACCAAAATTACACAATGTGCTCAGAACAAAGGCCAAGAATGGGGATTGAGTAGGCAATTTATAAACACGTGAAGCTATCACCCAAATTGTTCAGTGAAAAATTCAATTACAATGCATTTTATTCTATTTTCAGGCATTACATGCCAATGCTTTGAGAAAAATAAAACTGTGGGACATTAAAATGAAATAATAGGCAGAATGCCCCAAAGATAGCCACGCCCTGTTCCTTGGAAACTGTGAGTGTTCCTTTACACTTGCTAGTGTAATCCATGGACTCGGATAGATTACCAGGTTGGGCCAATTTAGCTATTTCAAAGTCTAGTTACTTAGCCCTGGCCTAGTGGCTCAGTTGGTTGGAGCATCATCCTATGCCCTGAAAAGCTGAGGGTTTAATTCTGGTCAGGGCACATACCTAGATTAATGGGTCTGATACCCAGTCAGGGCATGTGATGGAGGCAACCAATCAATGTTTTTCTCTCAGACAGCTGTTTCTATCTCTCCACACCCCGCCCCTGCTACACACACACACACACACACACACACACACACACACACATTCTCTCTCAAAAATAGATTAAAAAAACATATCCTGACAATTAAAAATAAGTTTAGTCATTTAAAACAAAGAACTTTACCAAACTACAGGCAGAACATATGCAGCAGCAGAAGTCAGAGTGATTGAATCATGAGGCGATTGAAGGACCAGTGCTGGTTTGAACATGGAGGGGTAGCACAACAAGGAACAGGGCAGCACACAGGTGGAGAGAGGCTCCAGCTGGCAGCTGGCCAGAAAGCAGGAGCCACAGCCCCATAGCCACCGCGAATCTGCAAACCTGACAGCAGATTCTCTTTCGGAGTCTCTAGGGAAAGCCCAGGCCAGAAGACACCAGGGTTCCAGCCTGTGAGACCCTCAGCTGATAAGCCAGTCAAAGCCACCCAGATTTCTGACCTAGGGAAACACCAGATAATACATTTGTTTTATTTTAAGCTGATAAATCTGTGGTAATTGGTCATGATATTAATAGAAAACTAATATTGCTGATATATTAAGGTTGTGAGATACATTTAATTTTATTTTCTTTTTTACTCTTTTGGCTTTCTCTAAATTTACAATGAGAAAAAAATTAACTTAGTTAAATAACATCTACTTTTCATTGATATAAGGTTTACTATATATATGGAAGCTCCATTGCCAAATGGATTGTGATTGTTAGCAGGTGAATTTTTCAAATACAGTGGGTTTTTTTATTTTGCAATTTGTTTTTCTCTCTCTTGAAAGTACCATCCATTGGTAATAATATAGCACCTCAGTGTATAAGTCAAAGTGGTTTTATAATTTCCCAATTGATTGACTATTTTTTCTGGTACAGAAAAGAGCCTTCCTGCAGTTATAAAGGAGGAAAGATAAATATTTCTTTCTGAATATAGTGTTGTTCTGGTGATAGATGGTTGTAAGTATGCTCCCCAGATTTGCCTGGAAGGCTAAGTTGTAACACTCTGCATTGTGTTACCCACACCTCGTTGGTGCTAATACATGTCTGGGCCAGGCGTTGGCATACTTTGAGGGGCACTGACAACCATCACAGACAGAATCTTGTTCTCTTCCTATTCAGTGTAAAATAGTTACAAATGAAAACCCACGAATGCATGCAGCTTATTATAAGAGCATTTTGAATGGGTCACTTTGATTCTTCAAATCTTATTTCCTGGCAAACTTTCAGAATTGGATTCCTTTCCTAATGTTGTAATTTTTCAGATAACACATGGTAACATCTTAGGACAAAAATGATAAGACCCATCATAAGAAAGGGAGACAGCCTGGTAGCATGGCTCAATCGATCCCCAGTGTAGGGCATGCAGGAAGCAGCCAATCAATGATTCTCTCTCATCACTGTTTCTATTTCTCTCTCCCTCTCCTTTCCTCTCTGAAATCAACAGAGATATATGTTTAAAAATACTTAAGAAAAGGAGAATGATATGATGCAATGTAAGTTTTTTTCTTATGAATTATAATCAAGAGGAATATGAGTGTAGGAAAAATTAAACTGTAATTGAGGATCAGTGTAGACAAGCCCGAGAATTAAAAACTGTGTAGATGGCCCTGGCCAAGTGGCTCTGTGGTTAGAGTGCTGCCCCATGCAAAGAAGGGTCACAGATTCAATTCCAGGTTGAGGGCCCATTCCTCGGTCCTTAGCTGCAGAATCTATCCCTGGCTCTGGTTGGGGTGGGTAAGGGAGGAAACCAATTGATGTGCTTCTCTCACATCAATGTTTCTCTCTCTCTCTCTCTCTCTCTCTCTCTCTCTCTCTCTCTCTCTCTCCCTCCCTCCTTCCCTCCCCCTCTCCCTCCATCCTTTACACTCTCTCTAAAAATCAATGGGAAAATATCATTTAGTGAGTATTAACAAAATACACACACAAAAAAACAAAAACAAACAAACAAAACAAAAACAAAAACAAAACACCACACACACAGCAGGGATATCCTGACATAAGTGACCCTACATTTTGGTGAGTTTTATCCCTGCGATCCCTACCATGGATCACTGAAAAGATTGGATAAAAATCCTCTGAGGATTCCAGAAGTGAGAGATGAAAAGTAGTCATGTTGAAATATGCCCAGTGAATTCCATTCTTTATAAGCTCTGCTTTCAAGAGAAACATTTTCCAAGAGTAACTGACCTGATGTGAGGAAAATACTGAACACAAGCTCTGCCCCACCTAAAGTAGGGAAGAGGCACTGAGAATCCTTTGTGGAATTCATAGTGCAGAGCACAGGTTCACTAGAAGACTGAGGCCATTAGGGTGTTTCGCCTCCCCCCACACTTACCACCCCATCAATGGGCTCTCCTACAACAGGGGAAACCAATCAAGGACACCAGAGGACATTGCAGGCTCAGACACCGACAGCTACAGCAAGCAGTCTGGTGTTATTTGAAAGAGGACATGGACTCGCTGTAAATCTATACTGCAAACTCAAAAGCAACCACTTAAAATGGTTAAAAAATGAAGTATAGTGATATCCAAGAGAGGGAAAAAAGGGAAATCATTTATGAGCACTAATAAGCCTCAATTAAAGCCAGAGAAGGTTGCAAAAGAGTGGAAAACAAAAACAAGCAAAAAACCCACAAAAAACCAAAACAAACAAACAAACAAACAAATAAATATAAGACAACCAAAAATAACCAAACACTCAACAAACAAACAACAAAACAAAGAAATCAGAACAAAGACAATAAATAGAAAACAGAAAAAAATATGGTACACATCAATCCAAGCATATCAATAGTCACTTTATTTAGGTATCATTAATAAATAAATGCCATACATATTTAAGTTGCACAGCATAATGTTTGGTCATATGTATGTATTGTGAAATAGTTACCACAAGCAAGCTAACATATTCATCAGTCAGATAGCTACCTTTTTTGGTGTCTGTGGTGAGAACACTTAACATGTACTCTCCTAGTGAACTTCAAGTATACGATACAGTATTAACCATAGTCACCATGCTATACATTAGATCTCCAACTTATTCATCCCGAATAACTGAAACTTTGTACCCTTTGAAAAATATAGCCCCATTTCCCTATTCTCCAGCCCCTGGCAACTACCAGTCTACTGTCTGCTTCTATGAGTTAGACTTTTTAAGTTCCATATAGAAGTGAGATATTCACTATTTGTCTTTCTGTGTCTGGTTTATTGCATGTAGTATGATGCCCCCCATGTTGTCTGAACTCAAAATAGATGAAAAACATTAATGTAATATCTAAAGCTGGAAAACTGCTGCAATAAAACATAGGGGGAGCCCTAACCGGTTTGGCTCAGTGGATGGAGCATCGGCCTGCGGACTGAAAGGTCCCAGGTTTGATTCCAGTCAAAGGCAGGTACCTTGGTTGCGGGCACATTCCCAGTGGGGGGTGTGCAGGAGGCAGCTGATCAATGTTTCTCTCTCATCGATTTTCTAGCTCTCTATCTCTTTCTCTTCCTCTCTGTGAAAAATCAATAAAATATATTTAAGAAAAAAAAAACATAGGGAGAAAACTTCTTGACATTGATCTAGGCAATGATTTTTATTATTTTTTTAATTCTGAGGATATGTTTTTTAATTGATTATTTTTTTAGAGGGAGAAAGGAAGAGAGAGAGAAAAACATCAATGTGAGAGAAACATCAATCAGTTGCCTTCAGTATGCACCCTACCTTGGGATCAAACCCACAACTTAAGTACATGACCTGACCTGGAATTGAACCCACAACCTTTTGATGTATGGCATGACATTTCAATGGACTGTGCCACCAGACCAGGGCTGGGCAATGACTTTTTGGATATGATCTCAAAAGCACAGACAAGAACAGCAAAACAGACAAGTAGGCTCACATCAAACTATAAAACTTGCATACAGCAAAAGGAGCCATCACTAGAGTAAAGAGACGATCTAAAGCGTGGGAGAAAATATTTGCAAACCACAAATCTGATAAGGAGTTAATATCCAATTTATATAAGTGACACAAATAACTCAATAGCAAGAAAACATATAAATTGAAAAAATGGGCTTGTATTGACATTTCTCAGAAGAAGAGATACAAATGGCCAACAGTTCTATGAAAAAATGCTCAACTTTGCTAATAATCATGGAATGCAAGAGGGCACTGTATAATGATAAAAGGATTAGTCTTCTCAAAAACATAACAAACTTCAATGTGTATGTGTATCAATAGAATATTAAAACATCTGAAACAATAATTGATAAAACTGCAAGGAGAAATTGATGAATCTACTGTAATAGTCAAAGATTTCAATACTCCTCTCTCAGTAATGGATAAAACCAGCCTGTAGAAAGTCAGTAAGGGCATAGTTGAACTGAACAGCACTGTTAACCAACTGGATCTAATTGGATTCTATAGACTACTTCATCCAACAACAGCAGAATATACATTCTTCTCAAGCTCATATGAAACATTCAGCAAGATAGACCACATTCTGGGTCAGAAAAACAATAATTTAAAAAAAGTTAAAATCAATATCAGACAAAGTATGATATCATATCACAATGGAATGAAATTCTCCTATATAATAAAAGGCTAATATGCAAATAGATCAAACAGTGGAACAACCAAACAACCGAACAGCTGGTCGCTATGATGTGCGCTGACCACGAGGGGGCATGCATGGAACATGGTGGGCATCAGCTGCAGCAGGATGGTGGAGCAGGTGAGTGGGGGCACCAGACCAAGACAGGGCACCTGTCTCTGTCATCAGGGCCAGCTTCTAGTGGTTACCGAAAATTATTTGCTCCCCTGTGCCGTGGTCCTGCCCAGCATTCACACCTGCTGCCAGTGCCAGAGCCACCACTCGCACTTGCATCCAACTTGTACCTGCTGCTGGCACCAGGCACTGGCCCCAATGGCCGCTGTGGGTTTCTCCACCTACCCCTGCTCCTGAGGGGTGATCAGGGCAGCAGCCACTGCTCATACCCACTGACAGTGCCAGCCCTGCTTGCACCGCTGCTGGTGCAGGCCTCAATCACTCTGTGCCTTCAGAGGTTGTCAGAGGGCTGGTGCTGTCAGCACATGGGAGTGGTGGCAGTGGGAGCAGCAATTCTGGCAGAGAGGAGACCAGGGGCCAATGCAAGAAGGACTAGGTGGAGGCACAGAAAATGGGCTGAGACCCACCTCTGTGTCCACTGCAGCCTCGCAGCCTCCCAGCCCACAGTTCCTTTCAAGGTACACGAATGCATGCACGGGCCCCTAGTGAATCAATAACAGATAGGTAGAAAACCCCCAAATACTTGTATATTGAATAACACACTTCTAAATAGCACATGGGTCAAAGAAGAAATCTCAAGAGAAATCTAAATGTATTTTAAACAAAATGAAAATAAAATGCAACTTATCAAAATTTGTGGGATTTAAACAGTGCTTAGAGAGACATTTACAGTATTAAATGCCTATATTTTAAAAAGAGGAAAATATAAAATCAGTACTCTGCATATCCACATTACCAAACTAGAAAAAGAAGAGCAATCTATATCCAAAGTAAGCAGAAGTACAGCAATAAAAATTATTGAGAAATCAATTAAATTGACAACAGGCAATCAATAGAAAGGATTAATTAAATACAAACTGGTTCTTTGAAAAGATCAATAAAGTTTGTAAACCTTTAGCCAGGTTAACTAAGAAAAAGAAGACATAGACATATGCTAAATGAAAGAATGATATATCCTTTGGATATTACATGGTAATAGAAGAGTGTAATGAACAAATATATGGTCATAAATTTAGAAACATAGATGAAATGGACTAATTCCTTGAAAGTCACAATCTATCAGAGCTCACACAAGGAGAAATTATCTAATTGGATCTACAAATATTAAATTGGAAGAATATTTAATAACTTTCTCAAGCACAAAACACCAGCCCAGATGCATTAAATGGTGAATGTTACCAGGTTGTTAAGGAAGAAATACAATTGAAGAAACACCAATTGAAAAAAATCAATACTCTACAACCTCCTCCAATATACTCATGTACTCTGAGGCCAGAATTACCCTAAGACCAAAACAAAAAACATTATAAAAAAGGAAAACCACAGAACAATATTTCTCAAAGATAGAGATGCAAAGATACTCAACAAAATATTAGCAAATTTAATCCAACAATGTATTAAAAATTGCATACTATAAACAAGTTATATTTATTCCATATCTGCAAGATTTTTTCAACAATAAAAAGTAATTAATTTAATCCATTACATCAATAAGCTACAGAACAAAAAAAAATATTGATTGTATCAGTAGATGCAGAAAAAGCATATGACAATATTCAATGCTTGCCCATAATGAAAACTCTCAGCAAACTAGAAATAGAGGGAAACTTCCTTAAATTGACAAAGAACATCTACAAAAAACCTACAGCACATATCATACTTAATATTGAGAGATTAGATGCTTTTCTGCTAAGATTAGGAACAAGACAAGGGAGTCTACATCGCCATTCCTCTTCAACGATGTACTAAAAGTCCTAGCTAATGCAATGAGGCAAGAAAACGAAATATAATGTGAACATAAGTGACTGTGGCAAGGTTGTAAGAGTCAGAGATCATATGCAAAAGATAATTTCTTTCTTATATATCAGCATTTAATAATTAAAATTTTAATTATAACCTCAATACTATTTATCTTTCCTCCATAAAAACGTAAAAAAGACTTACATGAGGGTGTTTGTTTGTTCTAGCACCATTTATTAAAAAGACTATGCTTTCTCCATTGAATTGCCTTTGCTCTTTTGTCCAAAATCAGTTGACTATTACTAAGTGCCTACTTCTAGGCTCTCAAGTCTGTTTCGCTGGTCTTTTTGCCTGAACTTTTCCAACACCACACTGTCCTTGATTACTATAGCTTTATAGTAAGCCTTGAAGTCAGGCAGTTTCAGAGTAATCCAGAGTCACATTCCTTGGTAGTTACCCAAATTGACTGGAAACTATGCCTACACAGAAACATGTACATGTTTATAGCAGCTTTATTTATTAGCTACCAAAATGTAGAAGCAATCAAAATGCTCTTCGTAGGTGAATGAATAAACAAACTGTGGTATATCCATACAATATCCATACAATATTCAGTGTCAAAAAGAATTGAGCAATCAAGCCATGAAAACACATGGAAGAAACTTAAATGTATACACTGTATAATTCCAATGGAAAGATATTCTAGAAAAGAAGAAACTCTATATAAAAAGGTCAGTGGTACCCAGGTATTCCAGTGGAGGGATATGAATAGGTGGATCACAGGGTCATTTAGGACAGGGAAACAATTCTATATACTTGGATGAACACCATTATAAATTTCTCAGACCCTATAGAATGAACCACTCAAAGGGTCAACCCTAATAAGGAATATAGAATTCAGTTACTAATAACGTTTATCAGTTGTTACAGATGTACCACACCAATGCAAGATAATGACATAGGATACTGGTAGGTAGTGAGGGACTACATGGGAACTTTATCTACTTTCCATCCAATTTTTCTATAAACCAAAATATGATAAAAAATAAAGCATATTAATTTTTTTCAAAAATAAAAAAATAGAGAAATGTCATGTCCTTTCAAATATACCATTTGAATGTGACCCAATTCTAGGTCTATAGAGCAGCATAGCAATTCTTCTGCTTTAATATTGTATGTAATTTATTTTATCTAGTTATTCAATGTGAGTTAATTCTAAAGAGAAAAAAATTTATTTTAAGAAAGTTCAAATAAATAATAAAGAAACATGTTATCTGAAAAATAACCTCACTCTAGATTCTTTTTCACAAACAACAACAAAAAAAAACTACTAGCAAGTTTTGATTTTAACACAATTGGATTAACTTTTGTTTGCTCTCAAGTTCAGGCTTGAATATCAAACACTGGCTTTCAAAGATGAGTCTGTGGGTAATCATAATCAAGAGGAAAGTATGGGGCAGAAACCGCAGGACGCGTGGAGACAGGTTTTTGGCTGGACTACAGTGAGAGCTATCACAGATGGCCTCTCAGCTAGGTACCATTTCATGAGACCAAGTTGAAGTGAAATTCAAAGATAACCACTTTTGAGACTCTTGCCTTTGTGACTACACAAATGAGGAAATATTTCTGGAGTACATAAGAAAACAACCTTACCACTATACAAAGTGATTTGACTGAAAAGGGATAAACTGTCTGCCATTTGCCTTAGCTAGTTACAGATGACTTATTCTGCCTGTGCCATTTGTCCTCCTGAGGAAGCAGCAGAACAGCCCAGCCCAAAGTAGGCTAATTTTCACAAATCTTCCCAGAAAAATGGTACCAATTCTTTCTTTTGTTCCACTTGCCATAACTGACATAAAACATAAGAAATTGACTGAATCAGAGAAAATCAATAATGGGCAGTCAAATAAAAAATATAAGAGCAGACACATTTTGCAAGATCAGCTTCTGATTTAGACCCAAAAGGCTAATACCCTTTCTCAGTTTGCTTGCCCCCTTGCCTTCTTTCTGCCTAAGTATCATGTCAGGTTATCAGTTTTTTCATCTATTTTGCCACATGGTAACTCATGTTGTCTATAATCAGCAGGACTACAGAACTGTGGTCAAACTTGATTGCCTTCCTAGAGTCTCTAAAAGGGTTTGGTTTCTGGGAGGAGGAACAGGCATCTTCCACAGCCGAAGATGTGTTGGCTGATAAGAATGATGTTCCTCAGGTTTATCTCAGTGACTCTCCAATCTCACTCATTCTGCTTTCTAGGGAGATTAGCCTACATATCAAGAGACAGACACAGACAACTAATATTTATTGAGTACTTACTGTTCCCAGCAACTGTAATTGGACTGTTTTAAACAATCACATTTAATTCTAAGAACAATCATATTAAGTGGACATAGTTTTTCATATTTAACTGCTGCGAATGCTCGAGAATTGTAAAAACATCTATGTAAGCTGGAAAATGGGGGAGACTGGATCTGAACTACATTTCCCTGTCTTCAAAGTTCAGGCTATGTTCACACACATAGACACACAAATTTCAATAAATATAACCTACATATAAGATTCTTCACATATAATATAAGGGATGAGCTACTTGCTAACAGTTAATATATCACATTTGCTCTGAAATAACAGCATTCTCCTATGATGTGACACATTCATTCCTTGATCTCCAGTAAGAGTTTTAAGCAGCATTGAATACAGAAGATAATAGAATGCAGGCACAAAATCATTACCATAAATCTCACTGCAAACTCAGCAAGCCAGAAGAGACAGCACACTAGAGGGCAAATTTCAAAGAGTGAATAGCAGACAGTGAACTAGATATTTAATCCTTGGAAAAGAATAAAATACCTAGAAAAAGATTCATAGATACTAAGATCAAGCACCACCTCTTACTTTTAAAAATGCATTGCTTATAACAGACAATGGAAAGAATAGCTAAGGAATTAAGACAAAGAAGAAATGAATACCCTGTAGAATCAACAAACGTGATGATCAAGTGTCCAAAGCTGGTAAAGATGTAGTAAAATCAATATTCCAATAGATGAATGGCAGAGTTAAATTGGTAAAACTTTCAGAAAACAACTTGACTAAGTGCAGTCAAAGCATGTCAATCTTACAGCCATTTGATTTAGTAGTTTTGTTTATAAATTTAAACTCTAACCAAAAAATAATGCCAACATGAAAAAGTTCAAAATGTTCATTTTAACATGCTTGTGACAGCCACAAACTGGAAACCTAATTATTTTCAAATTGAAGGCTCTTGAGTAGTTAACTATTATATCTGCAAACAAACTAAAAAAAAAGAAAAAGAAAGAAAGAAAGCTTGATGACATAGTGTAAACTAAAGAAATAGGATATAAAATTATTTATAAATTCAAGTTTTACAACTATATAATAAATATCTAATCTAATAAAAGAGTAATATTGAAATTGACCATTTCTATGGGATGCCTAAGCCATGCCCACCAGCCAATTAGAATGGCTTTATACAAATTAACCCAGCCAAGATGGAGGCCGGCAGTTACAGAGCTAGAGTAAATAGGCAGCTTCCAATGCAGCAGGAGTAAGCTGTCTGCCGGCCGGCTGGCTAGGCCTCTCTGTACTCCAGGCACATACTTGCAACATTGTTGCAATTATAGAAGCCTCAGAACTGAAGCAAACAGCAGGCCTGGGTGCGACTACTAAGGCAACATTCTTTCAATTATAGAAGCCACAGAGCTGAAGCAGACAGGAGGTTTCGTTACCTGCCTAGGCCTCGGCTTAAAGGAACAGTATCAATTATAGAAGATAAATAAATCCCAGAAACCTGCTTCCAACCAGCCTTGCTGGGACATTGGGTCAATGGGAGCTGTGGGCAGCCTGAAAGCCTGAAAACAGCCCTCAGTTCCTCACCCATGCTGGCCACACCCCAATGGGTTGAGGGATCCCACTGGGGGGCTTGGCCAGCCTGCAAACAGCCATCAGCCCCTCACCTAGGCTGACCAGGCACACCAGCAGGTGGACATCCCCAGAGGGGTCCCAGACTGTGAGGTGGCACAGTCCGGGCTGAGGGACCTCCCAAGTACACAAATTTTTTGCACCGGGCCCCTAGTATTTAAATAAGAAGCTTTAAAATATAATAAAACAATTCAGTTATTTAATTACAAGTCCCTTGCCATAGAGGGCTGGTCATTAAAAGCCAAAGGTTTTAACAATAGGACAGACCCTGAATCTGGGCAGGGATACATGTTATCCACATGCCAATGACTTGCAGTGGTTCTCAACCTTCTGGCCCTTTAAATACAGTTCTTCATGTTGTGACCCAACCATAAAATTATTTTCGTTGCTACTTCATAACTGTAATGCTGCTACTGTTATGAATCATAATGTAAATATCTGGTATGCAGGATAGCCTTAGGCGACCCCCGTGAAAGGGTCCTTCGACTGCCAAAGGGGTCGTGACCCACAGGTTGAGAACCTGCTGCTTAAGGAGTTTAAACTAGATGCTTTGCAACCAATCCAGCTGTGCAGATACTCAGATGGTGCTCATTAGAGGGTACCTGCACATTTTTTCAAAGAATTGTAAATTACGAGTGTACAGATAGAATTTACAGGTCCTAGCCTGGCTAGCATTGGGCTGTTGAAAGAGTCCTTTGGGATTCTCTATATAGACCAGCGGAGAATCACTTTGTTGTGACAGATCAGTGGCTTGTGAAGCAGCTGCAAAGGAAGTTGATGAGCATGAGCACCTAATATCCCATGGATGCTGGCAGAGAAAGGCCTCCTTCTGACATATTAAACCAATACTGGGATGAGGCCAGGAGGATTGGTAAGATGCTACTGTAGGGGTATAGTGGGAGAATGTTTGCTCAACTGTAAAGTGGGTTTGAGAAATTGGCTTCTACCTGAATAGTATTGTCAAATGCAGGGAGGAAAAAAGAAGTAAGATTCCCATACAGCACACACAGCACCAATTTCTATCAAGTGGCTGAACTATTGAATTGTTAATAAAAGCCTACTGAGTAGTTAACTAGTTACCATGGGACATGGGGATTCTCACAGCACCCAAGTGGACAAGGAGACATGAGAATATACTTTTTGGATAAAATATCAGCTAGGATTCTCCTTTCTTCTTCCAACAGAAGTCAACAGAAATAAAATAATGCGAGATATAAGAAAGAATTATACAGTATACAATGGTTTAATGCTAGAACTTCAAAGGGCTTGAGTTGTTGTTTTTTCTGAAAATTTGAAAAGTCTAATGAGCTCTGGAATTTTACATTGCCCTTATAACTGAATTACAAACTCAAACCACAATTTATTAACCTAAGGTATTAAAACTGATCCACACACCTGCCATTCTAAAACAGACGTGAATAACTAAACTTCCAATTTTCCCAACCTGTTTCTCTTTCCTCACAACACCCATCTTATTTTTGCCCAAATTGTATTTTATTTTAACAAATTCCAATTGAAGTTGCAAATATCTGTATATTTTACTTTTAGATACCGAGTGTACATATAATTAGCTATTGTTTAATATTTATTTATAACACTTTTTAAATGTGAAACAACATGCAGTAAAACCCACATATCTTAAGTGTACCTCAACTCCTATGTAAGTTCATTTCTGTTTCATTATAACTTTTTGGGGCCTGAGTTTTATATGAAACAGTATTTTTTTTTTTAATCTCACTTTACATAGTGTGATCCTTCACTATTTTCACTGAGAAAAATCAGTTCCCTTATCACTTAATCTTTTATTTTACTCTCTGCATCTCAATACCCTGATTTTTATTACCATATTTTCTGGTGTATAAGACAACTCCCAACTTTTGAGAAGATTTTCCTGGGTTAAAAAGTTCGGACAAAGATCATATACAGCACAAAAAGGAGCCGACCAGAGACACTTGCGGGCTTCATTCGGCTCCATTGAAATGAATGGAGTGCGGCTGTTTTTGAGCTCCCCCCACCGTAAGCTGCGACTGCAGATTTTCCAGTCCAGCTCAAAAGTTTCAGCACCCACCCTATAAGATGACACTCGGCATATAAAACAACCCCCGACTTTTGAGAAGATTTTCCTGGGTTAAAAAGTTACTTATACACCAGAAAATATGGTAATTATATTAATTCAATTATTTATTTTTGTTTTTATAACTATAACTAGGGGCCCAGTACGTGAATTCGTGCATCTTGAAAGGAAATTTGGGCCACGAGGCTGTGGTGGGCACAGGGGCAGGTTTCAGGCTATCCGCCGTGCCCCCACCTGGCCTCTCCCACTGAAGCCTCAGGTACCCTCTCTGACAGTAACCCTGCTCCCACTGCCTCGGTATCCACCTGCCAGCCATGCTCACACTAACTGATGACATAGAGCAATTGTGGCCAGCACCACCAGTGGGTGTGAATGGCAGCTGCTTCCCTGATTGCCCCTCAGGAGCAGAAGAG
The DNA here is from genome assembly GCA_004026665.1 of Murina feae. Lineage (NCBI taxonomy): Eukaryota > Metazoa > Chordata > Mammalia > Chiroptera > Vespertilionidae > Murina > Murina feae. The sequence continues at coordinate 17,118 of PVJC01007901.1, forward strand.
GTGGAGAATCCCTGAGGGGTGATTGGGGCCAACAGCTACCACTCACACCCTCTGATGGCACCGAGCTATTGGGGCCAGTGCCTGGCACTGGCAGCAGATGCAAATGTCGGTGCCATTGCTGGTAGCAGGTGTGAGCACTAGGCAGGACTGCCATGCATGAGAACAAAGAATTTTCAGTAACCACCAGAGGCTCACCCCGATGACAGTGACCAGCACCCCGCCTTGGTCTGGTGCCCCTGCTCACCTGCTCCAGCATCCTGCCTCCGTTGACATCTACCATGCTCTGCACTCTACTGCTTGCTGCCAACACCTGCCATACTCTGTGGGTGCCCCCTGGTGGTCAGTGCATGTCATAGCGACCACCTGTTTGGTTGGTTGGTTGTTCCATCATTTGGTCTATTTGCATATTAGGGTTTTATATATAGACTATAGTCTCAATGCACGAAATTCATGCAAGGGGCTCGGCCCCCACTGTGTGGAGGCTGCCTTGGCCCCCGTCCACCATAGTGGCAGCCTCTGCCTCAGCCGCCATGGCTTCATCAGGAAGGTCATCTAGAAGTACATCTGGAAGGATGTCCAGTCTAATTATCATATTACGCTCATTATTATAGATTCTTAAAGACATTTAGCTTTAGTCCTACATTTATTTTATTTTTTAAAAATATATTTTATTAATTTTTTACAAACAGGAAGGGAGAGAGAGAGTTAGCAACATCGATGAGAGAGAAATATTGATCAACTGCCTACTGGGGATGTGCCCACAACCAAAGTACATGCCTTTGACTGGAATTGAACCTGGAACCTTTCAGTTTGCAGGCTCTATACACTGAGCCAAACAGTTATGGCTTTAGTCCTACATTTCAAAGAAACTGATAGATAGCATCATTGAATAATTTCCTTTTTATATCTTACTTAGCTTAATTTGTTCTTTACATTCACATTTCTGCAAACACGTATCTATTGTCTTTGTGTCTAATGTACTTTATACTTGGTTGGCATGGTAATACTCTCAGAGGTCACTCATCCTTTCTCTTTAAAACTCCACCTGCTCCCTGGTCTCCTCCCTGCTACTAAGCTCGCTGCATCCATCACGAAGACAAGAGGCGGGTGAGACTGATCTAACCTTTCCACCATCAGTTCCACCAACCCACATGCTTTTTCACCAACAAACTATACTTATCATATTAAAATCAAAGAACATGTGTGCTCCTCCTGAAGCCTGAATGTTCCCTTTTTTCTCTCAGATGTTACATTCTCTCATATGTTACATTTCTCTCATATGCATGGTCCTAACTCCTTCTCCAGCCACTATTCTATTTCTCAACTGTCCTCAACTAATTTGAATATATTCTCTGCTATATTATTGACTTTTGGTTTTCTTTTTATCATTTCCAACTGGACTTTCATACTCACCACTTTATTATACTAGTTCTTATCAAAGCCACCAACGACAGTGTTTTGCCAAAGCAAAAGGTCATCTATCTGTTTTCAACTTTTTTTCTTAGCAACACTTAATATAGATGATCACTCCATCCATCCATCACTCCATCCATCCATCCATCCATCCACATTGAAACCATATTTTTAAAGGACTTCTTAAAAAATTTATTTCAGAGAAGAAGGAGGAGGGAGAGAGAGAAAGAAATATCAATGATGAGAGAGAATCACTGATTGGTTGCCTTCTGCACTCCCCAAATTGGTGATCGAGCCCACAGTCTGGGCATATGCCCTGACTGGTTCATAGGTTGATGCTCAACTACTGAGCCATGCTGGCCTATGAAACCATCTTTTCTAGGCTTCTATGACACTGTATTTGCCGGGTTTTCTTTTTACTTCATCAGCCATACCTTCTCTAACTACATGGCAGGCTTTTTTTTCTGTACCAACCTTTTAAATGTGCGTGCTCAAGAAATAGGAGCTACCTGAAGAACCAAAGAATTTAGAAGAAACTTTCACTTCCATTGGCTTAAGTGTGGAACAGATATTGCCCATTTCCCACTAGTGGTTTATCTGATTTCCTTCCCTATGAACCCTCAAGGATCCATGCACAAAATTCAGGCATAATTCCACAAAATTGCCTTGCATTAAACCTAGTTGTATTGCTCATCTGTAGAGACCTATACCCACATTCTCCCAAGAAAATCGCATAGAGTTATCTATCAAAAAAGAGAACTAATTGGGATGTCTGCTAGATACCTCAGTCAGTGCAAGGGCAGTTTTCAAAATAAGATATTTAACTTTCAGTAAATTTTTTAAAAGAAATATGCATTGCCATGTCACTCAGATCTGTCTATAACAATGACGGATTTAAGTGATTTACAATCTAATGACATCTGCCACTGTAGTAACGCAGTTGCCTCATCTGTAGCTGTCTCTCACAACTTCCCCCAAATTCTTACCAATTTACTGGTATTTATCTCTTAATATCTTACTGCTGAGATTCCCTCAGCCTACCATACTGTCTCTTGAATAGGTTTTCCTTTTTAAATGGCCCTGGGCTGATAAGTCTACCCTGAGTTTAATTTCTGGCATAGGATTAGAGCTATTAGAGGCTGTGATTGCATGCAGTGCCTTTTGCATTTGCAATCAGCCCTGTATCCTGGTGGCAGAGTCTGCTCTAGCTTTCTCAAGGGTAAGTCAGACAAAATTCCCTATTACCCTAACCATGCAGAACACACATCAAGTGAGGACAATCAGAGAATGGTCCTGTAAAGCCCCTCTTCTTGTCTTGAAGAGACAAAAACTCCTTACATCATAGCATAACATTTCCTGTATAAAACTTCATAAACTCCCCTTTAAAAAGCTAATCTTCGTCCTCTTTAAATGCTAGGCATGTGCAAGGGGTTTACGAGGCATAGAGAAGTTCTCCACTATTTCATCTAAAAGTTTGCATTTGAGCTAACAGATCACTTTGAGACTGTCATCTACTATAGAGTTAAATTTACCTTGTGCTCTCTCTAGCCCCATGCGTATTTTGAAGCCCTCCCTGAATCTAACCTGTTTCCATATTTCCCTCTCTCCTCCTTCACATGCAAATATACACACATAAAAGAGGGTTCACTTATTACTTATAAACTCCCAGTTGTTTCCTAGGATTGGTTAAGATTTGGGGACATTCTCTTTCATCTCTTTAAATTAATATTCTAAATCCAAGGCTGTAGGTTAGCTTTATGAGACCTGTATGGTAAGGTGGGAGGAAGAAAGTCATTCATAGAAACAAAGCCAAAAGGTTGAAAGACAATAGATACTGTGCTGTTGTTAAAAAAAACTGTGAAGGAAAACATGCCAGGACATGTGTTCTGTATCCTCAACAGCAAGAAAAGGCACTCCAAAGCCTTCCATGGGCAACAGAGGGGGTAACTGGAGGCAGTAAGAGGGATAGAGAAACAGAGAAGTTTGAAATTATTGAACATGTTTTTATTTTGACTTACGCAGTCTCTTCCCTTGGAGCATAGCCACTGCCACCTCTCAGCAACACACAGAGTCAAATTTGCAACAAACAGGCATCCATTACTGTCCTATAGCCCCCAGTAAGGATGTGTTTATGGGGAAAGGAGTGGCAGAGGGTATGTAGCTTGAATTTCTTTCAACAGATTAAAATCAAACCCCTATTGTTTTTTCTTTGTTCTGTGTGACCTGTGGTTGTTTGTATAAGCTTCCCAATTCATATCTCCCCAGGAACTACTAAATGCATTTACCCTAGGGATGGAATGTTCCTCCATCCAAGATTCCTACTGATCAAAATGAGCCCAGGCAGCAGGCAAACCTTTCCCTCCACCCTGAGAGATAGAGAGTGGCAAGACTACAGACAAGGGAGCTACCAAAGACTCTGCATCCCCTAAGTCCCCATCTTTGTGCTCATTATTACCAGCCATGATACAAATGTCAATCATGAAACTCCCCCAAAGAAAGAATTGACCCACTAGCCCTCTATGTAACTTCTGTTCTGGTTCAGCTTCTCCAGTTCCAAGCACTGGGTGGAGGATGGTAGGCTTTTAATGTGTTGGATTCCAGAAGCTGCTGCAGGGTCTCAGCCTCTTACAGACTCAGTGGGACTCTCTGGGGAGCAGCAGGAGGCTTTTTGCAGGCAAATGTGTTTATTACAATCCAGCATAGGAACCCAGGGAAGCCACAGAGAGTTAAACAAGGATATTTTGAATACCATTCATTCACTCATTAATTCAATTATGTTACTTACTAAGTATTTAAGAAGTTTATTCTACTGAAGAAAATAATAGTAATTATGTAATAATAAAAGATAATAAATTAACCACATTCACACCATTTTATTATTTGGGTCAATAATATGTAAACTTATAGAGCATTGGCAGGTGAATCTAATAAAAGCTAAATCAATAGAAGCCCTAAGTCAAACAACTAATAAATTAGAATTCAACCTGAACTAACATGACTTAAAATTTCAACTTGTTTTCAACATAATATGGTGTGTAGCTCTGTTTCCTAGGGCAAGAGACCTACCCTCAAGGATTTCATACTCTAACCAGAGCAGAGAAGAGCTATAACATTAGGTACCCAATGACAGCAAGTCAGATTCTCACCAATGCTGTACCTAATTGGGCAGTGAAAGTAATAAATAGGCTATAGGATGTATCCACTGCAGTATATTGTGGTTTAGAAAATTCTTTAAGAAGCTCAACCCCTCCATAGTATGTTTGTTATATATAAGAGATATATTCCATGAATTAGTTATCTGAGTTTTAAGCTTTCTTTACAGTAAAAAGAAATTTTGTTTTGTTTCCCTAGTGCAAGTACTTATAACCTCTGGAGCCGTGAGAAATAAATTTAGTGCCTCTTTCATATACTTGTTCTATTACCAAAGACATCAAATTTAGACCTAATGATAAATGTTGACCTTATGCTATGGTAGGATCCAAAGACCTGTTATTAAGCAGACAGAACAAAAACAGGTGGAACCAGAAAGTAGGAACATACATGGGTCTAAGAAGAAACTCTGAGGTCCATAAGTTTAAAAAAATTGTAACCCCTAGATGGTTTGGTTCAGTGGATAGAGCGTCGGCCTGCAGACTGAAGGGTCTCAGGTTTGATTCTGGTCAAGGGCACAGGCCTATTTCGGGCTCAATCCCCAGTGTGAGGCATGCAGGAGACAGCCAATCATTGATTCCCTCTCATCATTGATGTTTCTCTCTCTCTCTGAGATTAATTTTTTAAAATTGTAATTGAAATGAAGATGAGGTTGTAACTAGGATTCAGGCAACTAGCTAGATGTAGGAAAGACTTATAGAAGCAAATACACTATTTGGAAAAATTTTTATGTATTTCTTAAATTGGATTGGTGCATATTTTGTAACTCAATTGGTTTAGATCACAGAGTCTTAGCTAGGAGGAAGAAAGAGCCAAGGCATGCTCCTAATGAAAAAGAAGAGAAAGCAAGCAGATGTAAAGTAGTAAATACTCGCTGTAGCAGTTCTTAGACAAGCAAAAGAAAACACATCCTTGGGGAACCACTAATGTGCTAGGATAAATTATGTGGCCAACATTCTGCTGAACTGAAGGCATTTCTGAGAGTGAGCAAGTATTCTGTTCACCAAAAAGTACAGCGAGTCATGTATTTAGAAGTGTTTTCTCTCTTTTCTAAGCCACAGAGTAAGAGTTTTTGTAGCTACTATAGAGCATGCCTAAAAATTATCTTTAATAATTTTCTGATGTGTGCCTTTATACATGATACGCACTCAAAATGTGATGGTAACAGTGTTGGACATATAATAAATGACTTGACCAATGACTGGTCTTTAGAATTCTTTGAAAATATGATGAAAGTGCTAGACCCGCAAGACCAACACTATCTCCCAGTCGTGACCATGTTCATATTCTTGTCTAGAGTTTTATCCAGTTTCTCCTTTACATACCCAAATCCTACCTGTCTTGAAGAGGGAGGATTTTTAAAACCCTCTAGCTGGCCTGGTATTGGTACACAATCTTGATAAAAGAATGTGTAGTTGTTAACCAGATTAATCCTGACCTATTCCTACTTTTCCATGAATCTTTAATATGGACTTTGCCTATCTTATTCTCAGAATCTTCTGATAGACCTCTTTCTTTTCAACCTTAAATTTTGACAATACAATGCTGGATTTGCTCTCTTTTCTCCTGCATTCCAAGTGTCTGACCAACACTGCCTTCCAGCTCTTTTTTACAGAGAGAAGACCTGATCTGGCATGGAGAACCTTGGAATACAAAACGGAACTGGGCTTTACCCTCAGTCTAAGTCCTAAGAAGGTATTGAGCACTATCAAAATTTTAAGACTAAGTTCAATTCTCCTTAATGCTTTGCTCTCGTGAATCACACTCAATTCTACCCTCATCTTTATTGTCACCTTGAGGGTGGGAGCTATGAAATTTCTGGGCACAAATCATATCTTATGCCACTGAACACAAAACTTGAGCAGACAACCACATACAGTCAGGTGATACTATTGCTATTAGTATTTATGTGTTCTTAAAACAGATATCCTACCCAAGCACAATTTTGAGCTATTTATGGAATACATGATGTTATTGTTGATATAGATGATTTTGATTACATACCTACATTTCCAAAGACAACTCTTTCTTTTATGTTTTAAGTAGACTGAGCCACCCTGGCCAGTGTGCCTCAGTGGTTGAGCGTTGACCTATGAACCAGGATTTCACGGCTTGATTCCTGGACAGGGCACATGCCTGGGTTGCAGGCGTGGCCCCCAGTGTGGGACATGCAGAAGGCAGCCAATCAAAGATTCTCTCTCATCAGTGATGTTCTTGTCTGTCTTTCTCTCACCCCCTTCCTTTCTGAAATAAATAAAAATATATTTTTTAAAAAAGACTGAGCCAATCTTTAATGCACCAAATATTCATCAAACTTCTATGCCTCACTTTTATGTGCCTCACATATATTTTAACTTAAGATGTTTTTTACCTCTCACTAAAAGAAAGAGAAAATCTTATAAAGTGTATTTGTCTGTGCACATTACACCTGCCAAGGGAGGAAGAACAGCATTATCTGCTCCTGTTCTAGCCACCCAGAACCACCTGCAGTCCCCTAAGGACATCCCTTGACATCTTCCCACAGCAACTCTCTGAATCAGCCTCACTCTCAGCGATGTCCCCGTCAGCAGGCTCAGTAGTCACCTGCTCCAGGAAGCTGTCCTTATCCTAGTCTGAGCTGGGTGCCCTTTTTCAGTGTTCTCACATTGGGCTGAGCAACCTTATGCTGTACTGCTGGTTACTCACTTGTCTCTCACCAGACATGCTGAACATCTGTGTGGTTGGAAAATGGGTGACTTTGAGAGCACAGGGGAGGGAAGTCTGGGTGCTAGCACATGACAGACCTATGTTTACATCCTGCATCCTCACTGGAAAACCTTAGATAGCTTCTATCTGAGTTTCACGTACCTTATTTGTAAAATGAGCATCATCTTGATCATCTCATAGGATTGTTGATAGTATTGTGATGATGATTGCATGATTGCATCTAATCTAATAAAAGAGTAACATGCAAATTGACCCTCACACCGAGACACCTAAGCCACGCCCACGAGCCAAGCCATGCCCACCAGCCAATCAGAGTGACTGTATGCAAATTAACCCAGCCAAGGTGGCGACTGGCAGCCACGGAGCTAGAACAAGCAGGAGGCTTGCCCTGGCAATGCAGGAAGCTAAGGTTCCTGTCTGCCTAGGCCAGCTCAACGCAACAAAGTTTCAATTATAGAAGATAAATAAACCCCAGAGACCTGCTTCCAGCCTTGGGTTGAAGGAAGTGCTGAGAGCCTGGGTTGACAGGGGCAACCCGAGCTGGGCTCCGGTTAAAACAACAAAGTTTCAACTTTAGAAGTTAAATAAATTCCAGCCACCCTCTCTGCAAACAGCCATCAACCCTCACCTAGGCTGGCCAGGCACCCCAGTAGGAACCTGAGCCCTGAAGGGGCTGTGGCCAGCCTGAAAACAGCCCTCAGCACCCAGGCTGGCAACACCCACATGGGGTGAGGGTCCCTCCTGGGGAGCTTGGACAGTCTGCAAACAGCCACCAGCCCCTCACCCAGGCTGGCCAGGCACACCAGCAGTTGGACATCCCCTGAGGGGTCCCAGACTGCAAGAGGGCACAGGCTGGGCTGAGGGACCACCCCAAGTGCACAAATTTTTGTGCAGCCAGTCCCTTAGTATATTAATAATGTTAAGTACATTGGAAATTTTCATTCCCTGCATCAAATTCCACATAGTGGATGTCTTTAACCAAAGAATTTAAATCCACTAGGAATCTCCAAGTAGACTTTATGCTTTTGTCCATGCTAGTCACCTGGCAAGTCATACAGATATGCCTATATCTGTGCAAATGTGGCTAGTCCAAACTGAGATGTGCTCCCAATATGGAATACACAATACATTTTGAAGATTTCATAAAAACAAAGGAATGTAATATATCTCAATAATCATTTTATTGTTGATTACATGTAAGCCTGGTAATATTTAGAATATATTGGCTTAAATAAAGTATATTATTAACATTATATTTTAAAAATGAGCCAGAGCCCAGCTTTCGGGGCCAGAGTTCCTGGATTTACATTCCAGCTTCAACGTATAACCACTCTATAGCTCACAATATTACATTTCAGTTTCCTCTTCCATCATATGGGATTAAGTAACACACAGCTCAGATGTGAAGTTAAGTAAACAAATGCATTCAAAGAGATTATCATAATAATTACATGTTTCCTATTTTTGTGGTTGCAAGTACTATAAACAATACTGTTATGTATGAGAAATCTTAAATAATCAATAATAGAATTATGTGAATACTGTACTAGATATAACTAATAATTCAGATTAAAATTTTTTTTATCTTTTTAAAATAAATCTTTATTGTTCAGATTATTACAAATGTTCCTTTTTTTTTAACCCCCATAGCTCTCCTCCACCTGGTTCCCCCCTCCACCCCATGCCCTTACCTCTACCACTGTCTTCATCCATAGATGTAAGATTTTTGTCCAGTCTCTTCCCATACCCCTCACCCCCTCTTCCCCCTGAGAATTGTCAGTCCATTCCTTCTATTCTTTTCACCAGTTTATTTTGTTCATCAGATATTTCTATTGACTTAATTGTTATATTCACTGCTTGATAGATATGTATTTGTTGTCACTTTGTTATTCATAATTTTTATCTTTACTTTTTTTTTCTTCTTCCTCTTCTTAAAGAATGCCCTTCAACACTTCAAATAATCCTGGTTTGGTAGTGATGAACTCTTTTAGCTTTTTTTTGTCTGTGAAGTTCTTTATCTGATCATCAATTTTACATGATAGCTTTGCTGGGTAGAGTAATCTTGGTTGTAGGTTCTTGCTATTCATCACTTTAAATATTTCTTGCCACTCCGTTCTGGCCTGCATGGTTTCTGTTGAGAAATCAGCTGACAGTCGTATGGGCGCTCCCTTGTAGGTAATCAACTGCTTTTCTCTTGCTGCTTTTAATATTTTCTCTTTGTCTTTTGCCCTTGGCATTTTGATTATGATGTGTCTTGGTGTGGTCCTCCTTGGATTCCTTTTTTTGGGGTCCTCTGTGCTTCCTGGTCTTGTAAGTCCATTTCTTACACCAGGTAGGGTAAGTTTTCTGTCATTATTTCTTCAAATCGGTTTTCAATATCTTGTTCTCTCTCTTCTGTGACCCTTATAATTCTGATGTTGGTACGTTTGAAGTTGTCCCAGAGGCTCCTTACACTATCTTCATATTTTTGGATTCTTTTTTCTTTTTGCTTTTCCGGTTGGTTGTTTTTTCTTCTTTGTATTTTATAACTTGTGCTCCTCTATTCTGCTGTTGGATCTCTGTATATTATTCTTTAGTTCAGTCAGTGTATGCTTAATTTCTGACTGGTCCTTTTCCATTTTTTTTTTTTTTTTTTTTTTGGTATTCTCATTTAGATCCTTGAAGGTCTCACTTAGTTCCTCGGAGGTTTGTAGAAGATTCTTGAGTAGCCTTATAACAGTGGGTTTGAACTCTATATCTAGTAGTTTGCTTTTCTCCATCTCTGTCATTTGTGATCTGTTTGTCTCCAGATTTTGGCTGCTTCCCTGCATTGATAGAGTGGTTTTCTGTGCTAGGTGTCCTATAGGGCCCAGTGATTAAGCCTCCCCAATCACCTGGGGTGGACACTCTTGGTATACACCTTTGAGGATTGGGTGCACAGTCTTGTTGTAGTTAAGTCTTGATTGCTATTGGTATCACTGGGAGGAAATGACCTGCAGGCTTTTCTCCTCGTTGTTTGGGGTTTGGAACTTCTGAAGTTCTCTGTCCCAGCTGCAGTTTGTTAGGTTAGGCTGTAGGCAGACAGGTGCACAGCTTGGGTGAGGTTATAAATTGGGTGGGGCGGGGTCTCAGAATCACCAGGGCAGAGCAACCAGTGATGGCTTCCCCTCAGCCATTCCACGGCTTCTCCCAGTTTTGGCGTCTCCACACTCTGGAGTCTGTGCACCCCTAAGTCCCCGAGTCTCAGAGCTCTGCATCAGCAATCACTGTGAACAGCTCTGCTAGAAAGCCACTCTCGTCTTCTGCCCATTGACAGACAGCCCACAAAGAGTTCAGTGTGACCCCAGAGTTTGTAATTCCCCTCCCAAGATGTGGACCAAGGTGCAGCCGCCACCCGCCACCACCACCATTTTGCGCACGTCCATACCTCCCTGTTTTGGCACCGAGAACTTCTACTCAGTCTCATTGCACTCCTTCTCTTGCCTTCTAGTTGTAAAGCTTCCACTCCCTTGGTTCTGGAGTATGGCTGTTTAGCTTTATAGTTGTATTTTTTAATGTGGTTGTGGGAGGCTACACATTGAGGTATATACCTTATGCTGCCATCTTGGTTTCCTCAGATTAAAATTTTAATAGTAAACTTGTTTTAAGAGAAATCCTTGTAATTATAAAAAATTGTGGGAACCATATCTTTTTTTTGTACTGAGCAACACAAAAACATACTACTATGATATCTTTTAGATGGTTTATAATTTAGTATTAAAATTGGCTAGGCTAGATGGGCTACCATGCATTTATGCAGAAATGGTGTATTGCCCAACTTTTCTTACATGCAGAAAGTTAATAAATACAAGCTCACTTATTACAAATCCAAATTTATCTTGAAAAAAACATGTATCTCTTTTGTATACTGAGTATATATTACAGCCATTATACTAGCAATCCATCATTCTGGATTTCCTGGTTGGGAAATCAGTTTGCCAAGAATAATTTTTCCATCCAGCTGTGATCACTAAAGCCTCAGAAAACAACCTGAGCATAAATCAAAGGTTTACTGAGCCTGATATAAAACAAAATCAGTTCTAGAATGAAAATCATATTAAAAAAAAAGCACATTTTCAAAAATCTTGAAAAATATGATAAGGATCTAAAATAACTTGGAAATGAGAGTATATACAGCCTTCATGATATAAACCTTAGTATTAGAAATAAACTTAGAAGAGAGAAAGGATGGCGACCGGCAGGAAGGTTGGGAAGGAGAGAGTGTGAGAGAGCCAGGGAGCGATAGAGGAGTGTGTGGACATGTATGGTGTGTGTGTGTATGAGCTAGGGACAGTTAGATTCTGCAGGTCTTCTGAGGGGCTGCCAAACAGGCCAGTCTTAGATGGTGGAGCCCCGCTCCCAGCATGGACACTCCTGAGCAGCCAGCGCAGGCATGGAGACCACGCCATCTTGAGAAACAGAGCTGCTTGCGACTAGGATCCTGGCCTCAGCACCACCCAGTCTGGTCTCAGATGCAAACTAGGACCCTGCAACCACTTGGGACAGAGATCTATGACCACAGCTATGGACCCACAGACACCAAGAATCTAGACATTCCATTAGCAGACCTCTGTGAGTAACAGAGCCCATCCCCCTCCCCAGAGGCTCATGGCCAGTGCCAAGAATGGGCTAAAGGAATTTGAGCCTGGGAACTCAGGAAATCAGAGAAACTGTTTCCCCTCGGCATGGGGCTGTGGGAATTTGAGATTGGGAACTCAGAAACTCTGAGAAACTGTTCCCCACAACATGGAGCGGGAATCTGCGCCTAGAGACGTGCGAACACTGGAGACCTGTTCCCCACTGCATGGGCAGCTGGAATCTGTGCCTAGAAATGTGCGGACACTGGGGACCTGTTCCCCTATGCACAGGGCTGCTGGAATCTGTGCCTAGAAACACGCGAATGCTGGGGACCTGTTCCCCACGGCACAGGGCTGTTGGTATCTGTTCCTAGGAATGTGCGAACGCCACAGGAATTGGTGCCTAGGAACTCTGAACTCTGGGAACTTGTTCCCCACAGCACGAGCTCCGGGACCCTGATTGTCCGGGCAGGAGGCAGCACTAAGCATCAGTGATTTGACTCTGTTACTTACCACCTGCACCTAGGATCTTTGAATCCCAGAGCATTCACACTAAGAGCCAGTGACTCCAATTCTTGGTGCATGTGCACACAGGGACCCTGATTATCAATGTGAGGCCATGCGAAGCAACAGAGATGCCAATACTGGATTCTTGTGGAACTCTGATTCATGGCACATGCTAGAGGGCTCTGATTTTCAACACAGTCCAGGAGGATCTCTGTTTCAGCTTGATGCAGGTGGGGTCCCTGATTCTAAGTGTGCACCCAAGGCCACACTGAGTGCTGGCAACAGTGACTCTGAGTGAACCTGGTTCCCACCAACCTATGACAAACAAACATTTTATTATTGGAGCTCTTCAACAACACTAAAGTGGTAAGAAGCTCCCACTGCACACGGCCCAGGCCCACACAACTCAACGTTTGAACCTCCTGGAGACAGTCAGAATAGGAAGACGGCACAATCCCCAGAGGAAAGAAAATGAGGAGTCACCAAGAAAGGAAATTAATGAAATTGAAGCATGCAACATGAGAGAAAAAGAATTCAGAGAAATGGTTGTACAATTCATTCACTGGATGGATGAGAAAATCAACAACCTCTGCAAGATCCAAGAAGAAAGGAAAAGTGATATAGCTACAATCAAAACCACCATGGAAGGTTTCAACAGTAGACTAGAAGAAGCAGAGGACTGAATAAGTGAGTTAGAAGATAAGGTAGAGAAACAAGCTCAATCTGAACAGCAACTGGAGAAAAAAAAAATTAAAAAGCAGGAGGAGAGCCTAAGGGAGCTTTGGGACAACATAAAGCGAAGTAACATACGCATAATAGGGCTGCAAGAAGGACAAGAAGAGCAACAAGGATTAGAAAATCTATTTGAGGAAATAATGACAGGAAACTTCCCAGATATGGGGAGGAAAAAAGTTACACAAGTACAGAGATACCCAAGCAAGATGAATCCCAAAAGACCCACACCAAGACATATCATAATAATGCTGGCAAATGTACAGAACAAAGAGAGAATCTTAAAGGCTGCAAGAGAGAGAAAGAGAGTTACATACAAAGGATCCCCCCACCAGATTATCAAATGTATTCTCAACAGAAACACATCAAGCTAGAATGGAATGGAAGGAGGTATACAAAGTGTTGCAAAGGACTGAATCCAAGAATACTCTATCCAGCAAGACTATCAATCAAATTTGAAGGGGAAATCAGGATCTTCACAGACAAAAAAAGGCTAAAGGAGTTTATCACTACCAAGCCAGCAAAGCAAGAAATGCTAAAGGGAATGCTGTAAAAATAAGAAATAAAAAGGTAAGAAAGAACACAGGCACAAAAATAGAAATGTCTTCAAACAAGTACCTTTCAATAATAACTTTAAATGTAAATGGACTAAATGCTCCAATCAAAAGACATCGAGTGGCTGAATGGATAAAAAGACATGACCCATATATATGCTGTCTATAAGAGACGCACCTCAGAACAAGGGACTCACACAGACTGAAAGTGAAGGGATGGAAAAATTTCTTTCAGGCAAATGGAAAGAAAAAAAAGCAGGGGTAGCAATTCTTCTATCTGACAAAATAGACCTCAAAGTGAAAGCCATAGCAGGAGATAAGGAAGGCCACTTCATAATACTAAAGGGATCGATACAACAAGGGGATATAACCCTAATAAACATATATGCACCCAATGCAGGAGCACCCAAGTACTTAAAAAAACTCATGGAAGATATCAAGGGAGAGATCGACAACAATACAATCATAGTAGGAGACTTAAACACACCGCTGACATCATTGGATAAATTCTCTAGACAAAAAATCAGCAAAGAAACAGCAATCCTAAATGATTCACTAGAACAGATGGACTTAATTGACATCTTCAGAACATTTCACCACAAAGCCGTGGAATATACGTTCTTCTCAAGTGCACATGGGACATTTTCAAAAATAGACCACATATTGGGCCACAAGCAAAATCTCCCCAAATTCAAGAAGACTGAAATTATACCAAGCATCTTCTCATATCACAATGGCATAAAACTGGAAATCAACTACAACAAAAACAATTCAAAAAACTCAAACACTTGGAAGCTGAATAGCATGCTACTAAATAATGATTGGGTTACCAATGAGATCAAAGAAGAAATTAAAAACATCCTGGAAACTAATGACAACAAAAGCACAACAATCCAAAATCTATGGGACACAATGAAAACAGTCCTGAGAGGGAAGTTTATAGCTCAAAAAACAAACAAACAAAATGATAGTAAATCATCTAACCCTACAACTCGAAGAATTAGAAAGAGAGCAACAAGAAAAACCCGGAGTGAGCAGAAGAAAGGAGATAATAAAGATCAAAGCAGAAATAAATGACATAGAGACCAAAAAAACAATACACAGATCAATGAAATCAAGAGCTGGTTCTTTAAAAGAATAAACAAGATTGATGAACCTCTAGCCAGGCTTACCAAAAAGCAAAGACAGAGGACACAAATAAACAAAATCAGAAATAAAAGAGGAGAAATAACAACGGACCCCACTGAAATTCAAAGAATTGTTTAAAAATACTATGAACAACTCTACTCCAACAAACTAGACAACTTGGAGAAAATGGACATATTCCAAGAAAAATACAATCTTCCAAAACTCAATCAGGAAGAATCTAAAAATCTTAATAGGTCAATAACTATGGAAGAAATTAAAGCAGTCATCAAAAAGCTCCCAGCAAACAAAATCCCAAGGCCAGACGGCTTCACCAGGGAGTTTTACCAAACATTCAAGGAAGAACTAAAACCTATCCTCCTCAGACTATTTCAAAATATTCAAAAGGAAGGTACACTTCCAAACTCATTCTACGAAGCCAGTATCACCCTAATACCAAAAGAGATAAAGACAACACAATGAAAGAGAACTATAGGCCAATATCCCTCATGAACATAGATGCCAAAATCCTCAACAAAATCCTAGCAAATCAGATCCAGCAGTACATCAGAAAGATCATACACCATGACCAAGTAGGATTTATCCCAGGGATGCAAGGATAGTACAATATCCGCAAATCAATAAACATGATACATCACATAAACAAATTGAGAGATAAAAACCACATAGTCATATCAATTGATGCAGAAAAAGCATTTGACAAAATTCAACACCCTTTTTTGATAAAAACTCTCAGCAAGGTTGGAATAGGAGGATCATTCCTCCTATTAAAATAAAAGCCACATATGACAAACCCACAGCCAACATCATACTCAATGGTCATAAACTAAAATCATTTCCCCTAAGAACAGGAACAAGATAGGGATGCTCCCTTTCACCACTCCTGTTCAACATAGTACTGGAATTACTAGCCATTGCAATCAGACAAGAAGAAGAAATAAAAGGCATCCAAATTGGAAAAGAAGAAGTAAAACTGTCCTTATTTGCAGATGACATGATATTGTACATAGAAAACCCTAAAGACTCCGAAAAAAAATTATTAGACTTAATAAATGAATTTGGCAATGTAGCAGGATACAAAATTAATGCCAAGAAATCTATGGCATTTCTTTACACTAATAATTAACTTACAGAAAGAGAGACTAAAAAAGCAATTCCATTTACCATCACACCAAAAAAAAAATTAAGATACCTAGGAATAAACTTAACTAAGGAGGTAAAAGACTTATATGCAAAAAACTATAGGACACTGAAAAAAGAGATAGAGAAAGACATAAACAGATGGAAGAACATACCATGTTCATGGATTCGTAGGATCAATATTGTCAAAATGTCCATACTACCCAAAGCAATCTATAGATTCAAGGCAATCCCCATTAAAATACCAATGGCATATTTCACAGATCTAGAACGAACTTTCCAAAAATTCATCTGAAATAATAAAAGACCTCGAATAGCTGCAGCAATCCTGAGAAAGAAGAATAAAGTTGAAGGGATCTCAATACGAGATATCAAGCTGTATTACAAAGTCACTGTTCTTAAAACTTGGTAGTGGCACAAGAACAGACATATAGATCAATGGAATAGAATAGAGAACCCAGAAATTGACCCAAACCACTATGCCCAATTAATATTCGATAAAGGAGGCAAAAGCATACAATGGAGTCAAGACAGTCTCTTTAATAAATGGTGTTGGTAAAATTGGACAGATACATGCAAAAAGATGAAACTAGACCACCAACTCACACCATACACAAAAATAAACTCAAAATGGATAAAAGACTTAAATATAAGATGGAAAACCATAAAAATACAAGAGGAATACACAGGCAGCGAAATCGCAAACATGTGCCGAAGAAATTTCTTCACTGATACTGCTCCTAGGGCAACCGAAGCTAAAGAGAAAATAAACAAATGGGACTACATCAAAATAAAAAGCTTTTGCACAGCAAAGGAAACTATCAACAAAACAACAAGAGAGCCCACTGCATGGGAAAACATATTTGCCAATGATATCACTGATAAGGGTTTAATATCCAACATTTACAGGGAACTCACACAACTTAACAAAAGGAAGATAAACAACCCAATCAAAAAATGGGCAATAGACCTAAATAGATACTTTTCAAAAGAAGACATACAGAAGGCCGAAAGACATATGAAAACATGCTCAAAGGCATTAATTATATGAGAGATGCAAATCAAAACAACAATGTGGTATCATCTCACACCTGTCAGAATGGCTATCATCAACAAATCAACAAATGACAAGTGCTGGTGAGGATGCGGAGAAAAAGGAACCCTTCTGCACTGCTGGTGGGGATGCAGACTGGTGCAGCCACTATGGAAGACAGTATGGAGTTTCCTCTAAAAATTAAAAATGGAACTCCCATTTGACCCTGTGATCCCACTTCTGGGAATATATCCCAAGAAATCAGAAACACCAATCAGAAAGGATATATGCACCCCTATGTTCATAGCAGCACAATTCACCATAGCTAAGATTTGGAAACAGCCTAAATGCCCATCAGCAGATGAATGGATTAGAAAACGGTGGTACATCTACACAATGGAATACTATGCTACTGTAAAAAAAGAAGAAATTCTTACCATTTGCAGCAGCATGGGTGGAAATGGAGAGCATTATGCTAAGTGAAATAAGCCAGTCAATGAAAGAAAAATACCACATGATCTCACTTATTTATGGATAATAAAGACCATTATAAATTGATAAACATAATAGATACAGAGGCAGAACAGCATTGAACAGACTGTCAATCTACAGCTGGAAGGCTGGGGAGGGTTGGGGGGAGTTAAGAGATCAACTGAAATACTTGTATGCATGCATATGAGCATAATCAATGGACACAAGACACTGGGGGGTAGGGGAGAAGGGGGGATGGTCAAAGGAAAAAAATGGAGACCTATCTAACACATGTTGTAATACTTTAAGCAATAAAGCAAAATTTAAAAAAAGAAAAGAAATAAACTTAGAGTTACATAGTCTTATTATAGTCATATTCATTAAAATATATATGTTTTCAATATATAATTACATATAATATTCAATGGCATCCAGGGATATATGAGTAAAAACATACAAAAACAGAGGCTCTCTCTTTGAAATATCTATCCATTCATTTCTTCAATTTATTGATTTATTTTTATATTTTTAATCCTCACTCAGGGATTTTTTTTATTATTGAGAGAAAAAATGAGAGAGAGAGAGAGAGAGAGAGAGAGAGAGAGAGAGAGAGAGAGAAGTTGCCCCATATAAAAACAAATGGAGATCAAACCCACAACCTAGTTATGTGCCTGACCTGAAATTGAATCTGCAACCTATTGGTGTGCAGGACAACACTCCAACTAACTAAGCCACGGAGCCAGGATAATTTCTTCAAATTATTGATAATTAATCATAGCAATGATCATAATTGACTTCTCTGCTAAATGCTTTATATATATTATTTCATTTCTCTTTTAAATAAAACCTGTGAGGTAGATAATATTTATAACATTTTATAAATGAAAATGGAGCCCAAAAATGTTTAATTCATTCAAGGTCACACAGGAAATGGGATCAATAGTAACTTGAGCTCTTTTGTGACTCCTAATAACGTATTTCCACCACAGCAAATGCTGACTGTGACATTTCTACTGTATTTAATATTATAAGTTCAGGCTTTAAGCAATATGCATTTGTCAGAATCAATGGACACTTTGTTGTCACATATGGTGCTAAAAGGGATTTGTTCAATAAGATCTATAGAGCAAGTCTTCTGGCCCAAATCCATTGGGAAACACATTTTTATAGACCCTTCAGTATAGTGATTTCCTCATAGTGTTCTTGGGTTACTACTATTACTATGTTTTGGAACTAGCTTGACCTTTGTCAAACAGTAGGGTCTTGAGTCCACAGACTGTGCAAATAAGAGTCAGAGAGAAGAGACAGAATTAGTAGAATCCATGAAAACTAGGAGAAGAGAGTGTTGGAATAAAAAAGAAAGAAGAAATAGAAAACTGAGGTTTGATTTTTTTTTTGTTTTGTTTTGTTTTTTTTGGCTTATACACCAGTCTGTTCCATTGGGGCATAAGTTCATCAAATTCCTGGAAGCTGTTTAAGTCTGAGGGTTTGAGTGTTCAAGTACTGAAGTCTGAGACAAAGCTATTTTATCTCAGCTGTAGTTGGAAAAGATGGTTTGGAGGACAATATAAAGTACAATTTTATGCTTAAGTCACTTTCTGCCAAATCTCCTGGCATTTATACATTCAAGTTTGTACTGGGCAAGAGGTCTTCACTAAAATAGCAGGCGATTCGAACACCTCGTTCCTTCAATCTTCCAAAGCTCCGCTGAGCTGGAGGGTGAATGTCTACAGCACAGGTAGCTGCTTGAGGCTCACCTTGTCACTGACACTGGGGGTCACAGTCTTACCCGGCTCACTGCTGCCAGTGGAAGTGGTCTTGTGAAAATACTCAGTGTCAGTGGTTGCCATGCTAAGTGCTGGTATCATTGCCTCTATTTTGGATATTGACAGTGTCACATGAATATTTGTTATCTACCAAAAATGCATTTACTCCTCTTCCTGGGAACAAGGCAAACTATATTCAATTTGGCTTGTGACATGACTGAGTTCTAGCCATTGAAACAGACCAGCCCTCAGGAAACCTACCACACATATCCTCAGCCATATCTTTCTTGTTTTGCCTGATTAGGC
This sequence comes from Murina feae, assembly GCA_004026665.1. Lineage (NCBI taxonomy): Eukaryota > Metazoa > Chordata > Mammalia > Chiroptera > Vespertilionidae > Murina > Murina feae. The sequence continues at coordinate 36,637 of PVJC01007901.1, forward strand.
CAAATCATACCTGTTACAATCCTCAAAGAGACCTTAAAAATCACATGCCAAGTATGGCAGTGATGCCCTCATCCAGAGGCCCTGAGTAACTGACTGTGACATGTTCCCCATCTTCCTGCATTACCTGGAACCTCTCTACACTATTATGGAGGGGAAAATATCTTAATTAAGGCATTGCATATATGGGTGTATTTATTCCTACAGCATTGTGTTCCTGGAGGACTAGAGTTCCCTGCAGAATGAGATCAGTGCTATGGAAACATTGTTTAGGGATCAATTTTTTCATTGCATTTTTATCTATGGGTTCCTAGGGCCTATAAGATATGAAAAATTGACTGACTGACTGATGAAAGTACTGTTCCTGCTTTAAACATCTAATTCCTTATAAATACCTACATGATAACATTCAAAATCCTTGGGAAATAGTAGACTATACTAGATCTCTTGTTGGTAAACTAAAGCCTGGCAAGGTTCCTAGTCCAAAGAAGTAGTAACTCTCTTCCTTTGCTATTGACTTGCTCAACCCTTTGCCAATTCATGGAGCCTTTTAGATCCAACCGCAAGGTCCAAGTGGGGCAGCAACCTGGCCCCTTCTTGATGCTGGGCATTAACCATGCGAGACCTCGGCTGCTCCAATTGTCATGCCAGTTGATATCCAGATGGTGTTCTACCCAGATCAGACTGGGCACAAATATACCAAACACATTCTTAGTTTTGTTCTTTTTTTAAATGTTTTTGTTTACTTTAGAGAGAGAGGAAGGGAGAGGGAGAGAGAGAGATAGAAACATCAACGATGAGAGAGAATCATTGATTGTCCACCACCTGCCTGCCCTCTACTGGGGATAGAGCTGGAAACCCAGACTGTGACCTCCGGTTCATAGGTTGATGTTCAACAGTTGAGCCATGTTGTCCAGGCCACCAAACCCATTCTTAGCAGACTTTTGAGGTGTGTGCACAAACCACCTGGGCACACTGGTTGTTTTTTTTTTTTAATATATTTTATTGATTTTTCACAGAGAGGAAGAGAGAGGGATAGAGAGTTAGAAACATTGATGAGAGAGAAACATCAATCAGCTGCCTCCTGCACACCTCCCACTGGGGATGTGCTGGCAACCAAGGTGCATGCCCTTGGCCGGAATCGAACCTGGGACCCCTGAGTCCGCAGGCCGACGCTCCATCCACTGAGCCAAACCGGTTAGGGCTGGGCACACTGTTAAATTAACTCACAAGGTCTGGGGTGGGGACTGGGATTCTACTCTTCTCATAACCTCCCACTGGATGCCAATGCTGTAGGACCATGGACCTCATTTTGAGTAGTCAAAATTATCTTATTGACCTCCCCTCTTCCGTATCCATCAGGTTGTGAGGTTAGCCCCTCAGCTCCGCCTTAAGTCCTCTCAGCCTCCTCTAGTGACTCACTCTCAAACAACTGAAGTTCCAGCATGTCTCACAATAAATTACACTCAAAATTTGACCTTCTCAAGTATAGAAACATGAACTTTCTCTACGCACATGCCCATTCAAGGGTCTTAATTCATACTTACAAGATTCTTGATATTCACTCTGCTACAGCTAAAAATTAAGATAAAAAAATTCACCTAGTTGCTGTTCCTACCATTGGAGGTTATGTTTCCCTCCCATCAGTAGCTGGGACTCATCTGTATGGGAGATACAGCAATACTCCTTGCTAAATCTTTAGTTCTCATTAAATTCTTGAAAAACAAGCCAAAATGTCACTAGCAATTAACACGGGTGGAAGGTTGGAATTATATGTAAGAAAACAATCGTTTTTCAGTAACTGTTCCATGACTACATCTGGGTACAAACTATTATACCCTCTTAACATTTCTGGAAATAATCCACTTCAACAGTTGCAGAATAGAAATTTGATACTGATTTTATATTATGTTTCAGTTAAAAGAAAAATAAGTTTTTAAGTTAGTTCGCTGGAATTGAAATTACCTTAGTCAATGAGAAATTGCAAACCTGTTATTTGTGAAAAGTGAATACTGTGGCAGCATGGGTGCTGAAAGGACTGTCCCCTGAGCTACCTGGCTGGTTGTGTTTTCAGGCTTGTGGAGTTTGGCATTTACCTGCCATCTAAGGGAGTCAAATCAAAGCCCTTTGTCCACCTGCTTGAACACATTTTTCTCCAACTCCAAGGGTGTATTTAGCAGAAAGTTCTCTTTGCAAGTTATATAAATACCTAAATCAAGTAGAATTGCCCCTTATTACCAGTCCTTTAGCACTGGGATCTCACACCTGGATTGCTCCCCACCTGATGTTTCAATAGGTTCATTATGAGAATCAGTACTGCAGAAATTCCTCCCCAGTAGCAACTCCCCGTGCCTGAATGAACATCTGGTTGAGAATGCAGCTGGCAATGCCTCAATTCCTAATTGGGTGGCACACCTTCAATCAATTAATGCTATCACTTCAGAGTTTGAGTTGGTATTTTGTTTTTTCCAGGTGCCTACTTTAGCATCCAAACAAAGAGGGTGCATCTAATCCCATAATTAATGAATGACTCTTTTTCCATTTCTTATCCAAGTTTTGGAAACATATCTATTGTTTCTGTAACAGAATTGACATGAAGAGCAGCAATTTCCAAGCAGTAGATAGGAGAGATCAAGGTTCCGGCAGAGTGGATGGGGGTCAGTGGTAGGAGTTAAATAGTGTGAAAGTAGACCTCCCTTAATAATATCACTAAGTCACAAAGATCCAAATATGCATTCAATTCTTGGCCAATATTAGTGACCAAAAAACAACTAAATATAAGGGGGCTTGAATGAGAAAATGACTTTGAGAGATCTGGCTGCCTTTATGAAAATGTCCTTAAAGATGTTAGAAAGTTTGGTAGAGCCTACAATGGAACTGGCTGATACACACTTAGCCTTGATAAGTCATGGAGAAGTCTGTTTTCTCTGTACCTGTCTCCTGAATTTCTAACCCAGCATTTTCTCAATTCAAAATAAAAATAACTCGACTGATGAAACTGTCAAATTCATCTAAAAGTATATATATTGTGAAAATATGTAATAATTTGACTTTCTAAAATAAAACAAAAACCACTTACATCAAAATGAAATATTATTTTTATATCTCTGAGTGCTATTACATGGACTACTTAAAATTTCACACTATTTATCTATGACTATGGAATTTTTTGCACATATCCTTCATGATCTACAAATCAATATGTTCTTTAAAAACAAGAAATACTCTTTCCTGTTTTGGTCACTTTAGAAATCCATTAGAAAAATATACAAAGTTTTAAATAATAATGTAGTTTTGAATTAAGCTACTTAAAGCACTGTATTTTAAGTCATCTTAGGACAATAGTTTGAACATGGTATTATGTTGGTATCAATAATAGTAATATAAATGTTATGCCTATAATCATATGCCAGTGTTAATGTAATAATAGTAAATTGATAGAGAAGATTATAAAGTACTTTGGTTTGCATTTTCTAAGCTTTCATCAAAACAGTGCTTTGAAGGCAGATGAACCAAGATCATAATAATTATGTTGAATTTACAGATGAATTACTGAGGATTAGAGAGACTATTTGTAGAAAACAGGTCTTCCCTCAAAGGCAGCCCTCAGGCTGGGCTTGGGTTGGCCCAGACTCACTCTTTAACAATCTGCAATGAGTCCAGAGGCACTAGTTTCAGAGCCATGTGTCAGGGAGGGCGTGGCTGCTGACCAGCTGGGAGAAGTGTCTCTACCAGGCAGGGATGAACACCTGGGAAGGAGAAATGCTCAGGCCTGCTCTCTGCTGCCAGCACTCCCAGCTGGCTCTTAGGGAAGCAAAAAAGTGTATGGTCATTTAACCCAAGGGATCTGGGGAAACAAGTTCATGAGCCTAAACTTGCATAGGCTTGGCTGTATAATAGAGTGTGGATACCACATAGTCCTTGTTTTATTTTCATTTTTCTCCTAAAAATTATAGGATCTCAGTTTACTGATAATTGATAAGAATGAGCTAACTAAACACCCCAAATTCATGTTCTGTAATTTGATTATTTATGTTAAAAATACACCTTTCAATTATAAAAACCAATTGTGAAAAGTAATTATGATCATAGAAGTTGAGAGTAGATGGTGGTTGCCAGGGGATGAGGGGTGAGGATGGGGGATAAACTTCCAATTATATGATTGCTAAGTTGCAGGGACCTAGTGGACAGAATGATGACTCTAGTTAACAGTACTATTTGAAAGTTGCTAGGAGAGTACATTTAAATGTTCTCACCATACCAATAGCTATAGAACGGTAAATATGTGAAGGGAAGGATGTGTTAACTAACCTTTTGTGTGGTGACATTTCCCAATATATATCCTTATCCAATCATAATATCATACCCTTAAACCTACACAATTTGTCAATTATACCTCAATAAAACTGGGAGGAAAAGCTCAGAAGACTTATGAATTGAATGTAGTGTCTTTGAGTCAGTTACAACATTTCCATGCAACTTCTCCCCTCAAAAATCCCCTTATTTCTAGAATTTGCTGCATTTTTAAATTCATCACATTCACAATACATCCACATACTGCCAATACAACAATTGTTTAAGGAGGAGAACCTCCAGGAATCTTGATGTCTTGTTTAAAACCATGTTGACATGTCCTGGATCCCTGCAGTCCACAGCACTGCACCTTTACCTCCCATGCAGAGGACACCTGCCATAGCAGACATATATATAGCTCACAAGAAGACAACGTCACCAGTTAAAGGCTGGCATCTTATAGAAACTTCATGCAAAGCACATGTATATTTCTGTTCTGTTTCTTGATTTGAGCTTCTGTCTTCAGGATAATAACCTGTGTTTTTAATTATGAGGGTAGAGGATGGCAAGTAGAATAAACTGAAAAAGAAAGAAAAATCGTGAACTGATATTGAGTCCCTGGTGATAATCTGGGAAAATTTGAGGAAATAAAACCTACTCATACACTATGAAAGCCAGAAGTTGAAAAGTATCAAAGTAAGGCTTTAATCACCAATTCAAAATCCCAGGCCACATTTAGACACATGCATCGATTAGCTAAGAAGGAATTCAGTCTCAGCTCACTGACTACAGGTTACAAGGCAGCCACCAAGATTTAATGTGGGCAAGAAGAGTGTAAAGGAAAGAGGGATCAAATCCCAGGTTTAATGTGAGCTTATCAAGAGTCAACCACTGACTGGTGTATTTCACTCAGCATAACATTCTCCAGGTCCATGCATGGTGTCACGAGGGTAAGATTTCCTTTTATGCACAGCCAAGTCGTATTGTATTGTGTAAATGTACCACAGATCTTTTCTCCACTCATCTCCTGATGGCACTTGGGATGCTCTCAAATCTTGTCTTGTAAATAATGCTGCAATGAACATAGGAGTGCATATATGCTTTCAAATTAATGTTTTGGGTTTCTTTGGATATATTCCCAGACATGGTATTACTGGGTTATGGATACAAAGAAAAGACTGACAGCTGTAAAAAAGGAGGATTTTGGGGCCTGGGTTAGAAGGGTGAGGGGATTAAGCAAAGAAAACAGAAAGACTCAGGGACACAGTAGGGTGATTGCCAGAGGAAAACAGAGGAAAAGAGGGCGGGTAGTGGGAAGAGGTAGACGAGGGTAAAGGGTAGATACATGATGGTAGGAGACTTGACTTGAGGTGGTAAATACACAATGCAATACACCAGTGATGTATTGTAGAAATGTCTACCTCAAACTTATATAATTTTATTAACCAATGTTTCCCCAATAAATTCAATTTTTAAAAAAAGAAAATTACCCCTCCCCCCCCAAAAAAAAGAGTCAACTACTGTGTCAGGCTGGAGTTCCACTTGATGCTAGTTTCAACCCTGGGTTGTTCCCAGCATCCCCCACGCAGTATCTACTGTGGACTGCTGAGATAAAAACTGCACTTGCCTCTTCCTTGCTAGGCCCTTTACATGTTTTATTCCATTCATATAGCAGTACAGTCCGCTGGGATAAATGGTTTTAATCCTCATTTTATAAATAAGGGTAGGTCAGCCTCTTTAAGTCCAACTAATGTGTCCAAGCTCACATAGCTATAAGGTCCAGGGGTGAGACTGAAACACTGGTCTACTTGTCACTGAAGATTTTATTCCAACCTTCAGGAACAGGTGCATGATATGTGAGGTACAGTGAAAGAGCTCTTATTCAGAAATTATCGGGAAAGGCAAAGAGTGACAGCAGAGCATTAAAGTTAGAGTGAGGCCCTTCTGAGTAGGGGGAGCTCTGTGCAGTGCATGAGTTGTGTGCATGTGAACCACAAATAACTGTACTCAGGAGTTATAGGTTACAAGCAGAATAATATAAAATCACATGTTTCATTTCATATGGAACATAGAGATTTTTAAAGGAGCAAGAAGCATAGTGTCTGAAGCCAACTGGAAAACATTGGCTTACAAGAAATTCTGAGGATCACAGGGCCAATGACCTAAGATCCAAAGAAATCCAGAATTCTTGGCTTGCTTGCTTTCTTGCCAATAATCTACCCATCATTTTTAATTTTCAGTAAAGAAGAATAGTGTTTCCTCCTGGGGTAAATTATTAATGACACTGGGGAAGAAAGCTCACTTGGGATTTAGATTGTTACTGTGTCAGTAGCATTTTTTGATAGAGCGTGTCCTGAAAGAGAATGTTCTAATATCTTTATAATTGATTGTTTTGTAAAAGTGACAAGCAGAGATATTGTAGGCACTGACTTAGGATGATCAATGGTGCTTTTCTTCTCAACCTATTTTAGCAGCTTCCCTTCCCTTCCCTTCCCTTCCCTTCCCTTCCCTTCCCTTCCCTTCCCTTCCCTTCCCTTCCCTTCCCTTCCCTTCCCTTCCTTTCCCGTCCCTTCCCAGTATTTGTAGTACACATGCCTTTTAAACAGAAATTATCAACAAACCCATTGCAACTTTTCTTTCCCCAAACCAGCTAAATTCAGAATTTGATATGCAGTTCATATTGTGATTCCTTAATGCCATTTGATTTCCTGAACTATCAGTCGGCTGAGCTAGATATAATGGCCTCTTATCTGTCCTAGGGGAGAAAATGACTTGCCAAGAATGTTCAAATATTTGAATTCCCACCCTGAAAATAAACTTCTGCTTTGATGTTAATTTAAAAGAGGGAGTTTCTTTCTCCTTTGGATTAAAAAAATTATTAAATGTAAAATCTCTTTGAGCATGATGTAAGCTCTTTTGTAAAAATTATTAAGGTAGGAAAAATCAACTATATATACATTTGAATGTGTCTATATGTGTGTAACACACACCTAGAGATATGTAAATTTTTTTCTTACGCATCCCTTTTTAGTTTAATGCAGATATATGTTGTAATTACTTTAAAAACATCTACACTAACTCTGATGAAATAGTTAGAAATCAGGCCAAGTTTCCCCCCAGAACATCTGATTTTAGACTGAACAGATGTCAGAGCACTGTCTGGCTGGGAAAATGCAGAAGGTGATGCAGGAAGGGAGCTGGATGTTTGACAGAAATGCTCAGCAGCCACGCAGGAGAGACTGGGACTCTGTCAGTGTGTTTATTGGGCTCCCACATCCTCCTGAAAACAGGAAGCGACACGTGGCCATTCTGTCACCTCCCAGAGCTGGCACAATGTGAGCAGAGACAGAGAGGTCCCTTTTCTCACCATTTGCTCATCCATTCACAGCCTCAAGTACTTCCATATCCCGAATCAATCTTGCTCACTGTAGCCCAGAGAACTATGATGGGAAAGAAACAATTTGCTGAGATGTGTTAATGTTCAGACAAATCCAAATGTTATCTAATGCCTAGATACTGAATTCCTTGGAATGAGGATATGAGAAAAAGGCCTTTAAACAAAGAAAGACATCTGATGGGCTTATCAATTTGGAAATGTTGAATGGAAATGACAAATATCCAAAATGTAACAAATAAAAAGTGAATTCATGTGCTGGAATAACTGGATATCCATTGCAAACAAATGAACTAGATGCTGACTTTAAACCTTTCACAAAAATTAGGTTCACACATGTCACAGACCTAATGTAAAACACAAAAATATGAAATTTCTAGAAGCTAAACATAGGAGGAAATCTTGGTGAAGAGGAGTTTGACAATGTATTTTTACATAAAGCATCAAAAGCTAAATCCATGAAAGAAAACATTAATTAGTGTGACTTACCAATTCAATTTAATTCAATTTAATTAAATTGTAAGGCTGACTCTGTGAAATATACTGGTAAGAAAAAGAAAGGCAAGCCACAAACTGGGAGAAAATATTTGCAAAACACATGTCTATCTGAAAAATAACTGGAACTCAAAAAATACAAAAATTTCTTAAAATTCAACAAAAAGTAAACAATCCAATTAAAAAGTGAGAAAAGATCTAAATAGACACTTCACCAAATAAGATATGCATTGGGAAAATAAGCATATGAAAAAAGGTTCAACACCATATGTCCTTAGGTAATTACAAATTAAAACAACTAATGAGACACCAGTAGTAGGAAAATGGCTAAAATCTACCATAGAAAAATCATCAAATTCCTACAAGGATGTAGAGCAACTTGAACTCTCACTCCCTCATGGTGAGAATGCAAAACGGGGCAGCCCTTTTGAAAGAGAATTTGGTAGTTCTTATGAAACTAAACATACTCCTCCCATATGATCTAGCACTAGTGTTCCTAACTATTCATCCCAATGAGTTGAAAATGATTTCCACACAAACACCTGCATGCAAATAGCTGCTACAGCTTTCTTCATAGCTGTTATAAATGGGAAGTAACCAAAATGCCATTGAATAGGTGAATGACAGATAATAAATAACGATGAACTGTACTACATCTTTACAATGGGATATTACTTAGTGATAAAAAATGAGCTCCTGCGCCTTAATAACGTCTGAAGGAATTTTAAGTGCATATCACTAAGTGAAAGAAGCAACCTGAAAAGGCAGCATATTATCTTATTCTAACAAGATGAGATTCTAGAAACGGCAAAACAACAGAGAGAGCAAAAGGGATCAGAGTTAGCTAGGGGCTGGGGGAGGGGAGGGATGACTAGGTGGAGCACAGGAGATTTTTAGGGCAGTAAAATGATTCTGAAAACATTCCAGGTGATACTGTAATTGTGGAAACATGACGTTATGCATTTGTCAAAACCCACGGAACTGCAAACTGTGGTCTTCATTTCATAATATTTCCACATTGGCTTGTCCATTTTAACAAATGTTAGCAGAAGAAACTGTGTGGGTGAGGATAAATTCTATAGAAACTCTTTACTTTCTACTCAATTTTCTGTAGACTTAGAGCTGTCCTAAAAGTAAAGTCAATTAATTTAAAAAGTAAATGTACATATTTAGTGAGCATAAAATTAAACATGATACTTGTACTGTATCCCTGATCTGGGCACCAGTTTCACAGATAGCTGGACCCAGTATTTTGAGTATAGCTTATGGAGTAAAGAGAAACAACACTTCCTCCAGATGGAAGATACCTTTGACTAACCATATCCACAAAGACAGAGTGAGCAGATGCAGAAATTCAGGAAGATGCTTAAGTTATTAAAATAACTTTGAAGTTAGAAGACCAGACACCTGAGATTGCCTGTGTAGTGGCCAAAACGTCCTGCAAATGGGGTTTTATGCAGAGAGGTGAGGTGTGTTTGGGGGGGTGGATGCTCCTAAAAGAGGCCTCTGTCCCTGAGGGAAATTCCTGTCTTTCCTGGACCAATGACATAAGATCATGGGGGAAACCACTGTCACTAAGACACAGGGAGGATGCAAGAATTTAATGCTTAAGGACAGGCACCACACTAAGAATTTCATCTGTTTTTCATAGAGCACGCACACACACACACACTCACACACACAATGCATTCATAGGTATGCATGCACACATACACGCGTGTCCTTGCCCACCACTCACACAGACACACACATATGCTCTTGCATATAGACATGACAGGGATACACATGTGAGAGCCTAGCAGGTTCACAGAGCCTTCATTTGAGAGAATCAAATCTGTCCCCAAAAATTAAAATGGAAAAACTAAAGGGGAGTGTGTTAATGAAGCAAGATCAGCTGTCAGTTAGGAAATCTCCAGGACTTAACTGAATTACATTTGATCAAATTAAATTTAACCTTATTGCCATATGCAGTTTTCCTTTGTTGAAGGTAAGTACCTTTATTCGTGAAATGTGCATTCAAGTGGGTGTTTTTAAGCCAAAAGGGGAAAAAAAAGTCTTGCAGAATAGTTTCCTTAATTTACAGAGTACTAATTACTCTTCTATTGGCATTGGATTTTTTTTTTAGGATGATTTTAATTACAATTTCTAATTAACTGCACACCACAATCACCCTTTTTGCCTCTTCGTGAAATTACTCCTCATAAAGCAGAGTGAATGGAAACCAAGTTACAATCAATGTAAAACTGCAGAGGAAGAAATAAGCATTGCAAATCTCGAAGCACTTCCCACAATTCAGCTCTTCAAACAATCGTGACCTTTCATGTATTTGTAAAGTCACTGAGGCCACATTTAAAGATGATTTCATTATCTCAGTCACTGAATTAAGTAGAATACGTTGAACAAGGATAGATTCACTTTTTTTATGACTGGAAAATGTTCTCGGACTTCCCAAATGTTGGCTCCTTACCTGCAAACAGAAAATGTTCATTGTACCCACCCGATCCGGGTCTTATGTAAAACAAAGTAATAGACACAGGCAGTTCAGCCCCCTGCTGCTGCAGTAAGCACAGACGGATGCTAGTTACTATCATTAGATGAGTGTAGTGATTAGGAAACTTGCTTTAAAATCAGATGGACTGGGTTTGTGTCCTCATTCTGTCCGACCTTGGGCTTTTTAAATTCTCAGCACCTCAATTTGCTCATCTGTAGAATGAACACTACCTTTACCTCATATTATTATTGTAAAATTGAATTGAATGATATGTGTAAATTTCCACTTACCTGAAACAGGGTTGGCAAACTACAGACGGCAGGGCAATTCCATTTCATTTCCTGAATTTAAATAAAGTTTTATTGTAACAGAGCAACACCCATTTGTTTACTTCTGCCAAGGCATGAGAGAGACCATATGACCTACAAATAAATTTACTCCCTGGCCTTTCACAGAAATTTTTCACTGACATTTGGACTAGAATATTGAGTATACTCAGAGAAAACATCCTCAAAAGATTTTGCACTAACAGACATTTAACATTTGTTTCTAAATTAATAATCTAGTCACTGAACAGCTTATACTTTTCTTATTTGCTTTTTTATACTAGGAATATGAAATCTTCTTGCATTAATGAATTAAATCTTTAATTCTGGATTACTGCATTACGGCTGGTCAACCTCACGGTAATAAATGTTTGTCTGTATGCAAATTCCTTATTAGCCTTTGTGTTTTGGGGGTAGCATTAGTTCTATCACTATGAGAATATGTGTAAATCTTATTTCAGTTGCCATGGAAATAGAGACTTTCACTAGGGTTTGCTGGGATCAATTTACTATGACTGTTTTTAAGAAGCTTGGCAAAGAGATTTTGTAATAAAACTAACTAATTCAACAAAACCACCAGAGAAAAGTGCAAATAAAAAACAAGCTACAATCATGACAGAAGTTGAGGTCAAAATGAATGTTTTTAAGCATTGTGTTCTCTTTCCTTTTTTCTTTTACTATTTTCCTTGTGACCATGGTGTTTAAGATGGTTTATGCTCAACAGGGAGGAACCCAATTCTTCCCTCTTCTAATCTACTCACACTTAGATAAATAGCAGCATCCTAAATATCTATGAAAAGCTCTTACCCCTTTTGAGAGGAAATACTTTCCATTTTTCATTGTTCCCAAAGTTCAAGATCATGGAAATGATTTTTTTTAACTATCACAACTATCACATCAAGCCAAATGGATTATTATCTCATTAATAGGACACTCGATATGATCAAGCTTCTCAGACAAATAATGTCCAAGTATTTATACTGTCTGCAAATTTACTTTTGCTTTCATACACTTTATCTAAATTCTTCTGGTGAATGCATTTGTGTAACTCTTAGATCAACTTCTAAATTACGAAGAAAAAAAAAACAAAACAAAAAAATTACAATGACTTCGCCCAGATGGCGTGACTCAGTGGCTGAGCTTTGACCTATGAACAGGAGGTCACAATTTGATTCCTGGTCAGGGCATATGCCTGGGTTGCAGGCTCCATCCCTAGTGTGGGGCCTGCAGGAGGCAGCCAATCAATGATTCTCTCTCATCATTGATGTTTCTATCTCTCTCTCTCTCCCTTTCTCTCTGAAATCAATAAAAATATATTTTAAAAAATAAAAATAAATTACAATGACTTCTGTGAGATTTTTCTTATTCTTATTACTATAGAATTGATTAAATAGAAATCAATTTAACTCAACTCAATTTGACTAAAATACATATTGAAGACTTCCACTGTGCCCTGTGTTAGGCCCTAGAAGAGAAAGGTTTCAACATGTTGCCTGTCCTAAGTAAGACAATAGAGAGAGAGTTAGAACAAAAGTCACCCTCACCATTTCTCAAGAAGGGATACTATTAAGGTATAGCCAATGGAGAATGATGTATTGCATTTCAAACCAGAGGGTGATTCAAGAAGAATTCACTAAGAATATAGCATTTAATCAGACACTTGAATGATTTTAACCAACAAAGTGGAAACTGAGGAAATACAATAAGAGACATTTGGAAAACCATTAAACCAAGCAGAGTCAGGAAATATGAGAAACTCAGTCTATTGTGACCCAGAGGCCAGAATGAATTTCTATACAGGTAGCACTGGAGGGAAGGGGTTGAGTGAGTCCATGATAATGGTTTCCATCTCCTGCAAAAATAAGGCACAAACATGTGCTGAAAGCCATTTGTTTATTGATTAATTAACAAGTCCATTATGTTCCAAGGTGCTGATGATCTAACAAACGTTTTACAAGATAAACATCTCAGGAGATATACCACTTTCCCAGGGGCCTAGAACTTTCATCAATTACAATAAAGAAAAGAGGATTCAGATGGCAGACTGACCAAAACGGATAGTCATCTGCCACATCAAGTTTTTCAAAATAACATGGAAAAATGTGATTACATCATATTTTGAGAAAAGCACTTGAAGGGTTGGAAACGTACAGAGATGAATATATTCAGTCTTGAGCTCAGAAGAAATATCTGAACTCGAAATACAAATGTGTTAGCTATGTACTCCCACTAGAAAGTCAAAAGAGGCC
>PVJC01007902.1:0-19325 GCA_004026665.1 Murina feae
ACAGGGACCCAGGAGGAGGTATATGAACAGACCTCCACGTAATTCTGATTCATGCTAAAGTCTGAGAGATATTCACCTAGAAAAAGTGTAGGGGCTTATATGCAAAAGATTGAGAAGGGAGTTAGAAGGAGATAGGCAAGGAGCTGTCTCTAGTTAAGAGAGAGCAACAAGTCTTAGATATTGAAATGGCAGCTCAGAGACTGAATTTGCTTATTGCCCATTCTTCCTTAGCCAGCAGAAAATCGACTTTAATTAGAATGAGTAGGAGGAGAAGATCTCTGTACAGTTACATCATCACCCTGGCCCCCAAGGGCCTTTGATATTACAACCTTGGCTAAACCATCAGAGCAGAAGTGGTTAAGAAGTCATACCCAGCTTTTCATTTCAGTAGCTCTGACCATGGCTACACATTAGAATTACCCAAGGAGCTGTAAAATGTAAGGTGCAAGGAGGTGAACCCAGAACAATTAAACTGGGTCTCTGGGGTTGGGTCCAAGGCATCAGATTTTTTCCAAGTCCACCTGGCAGTTGCAATGGTCAAGGGTTGTCTGAGCACTGCTCAGTTTGAAAAGTGAGAATCAGCAAAGTCATGGTTCTGGGAGAATTTCTCTGGTGATGTTTCCGGTGGGAAAGAGCATGGGGGTGTGCATGTTGGCTTTTTAGTTGAAATCCCTCTGTTCATATTGGAAATATCTTCTGTTGAGTTGTAGATTCATTTTCATGAGCAGAACGTAAACGGAAGTGCAAACTATTTGCTCACATGGAAAACTATGCCTTATTTAGAGAACACACTTCCTAATTCTGATTCTATGGGGTCCGTCATTTCATTGCCTTTGATCCATTTTAAAGGTCTATGAGTTGTAGATGACTCATATGTAGATAATATTGGGAAATCATTCTGGTCTAAAGACAGGCAAATGTATTCTGTCTTGTGGAGATTCAACTGACTACCTTTCCCCTCAAGCCAATTCTGTGTCCATTTTCAAGTATATTTTTATATTCTTGATCTGCCATTGTGTCTGTTCTTTGGGTTTTGCTCTGCACTGGTTGTAACATCCCCCTTGTTTCTTCATTAATAAATAGTGAAATAAAAATGTTAATGGTTTTATTTTGTGTTTGTGTGAGTCACTATTTTGCTTTTCTTAAAACAATTACAACAACACAGCCTTGATTCTAAATCAGTGTTGAAGACATTTGAGGGATGTGGAGGCACAACAGGGTCTCTCTAGTGGGGCTTATGAAAAGGAGCCAGGGTGACGGCAACAGTAACTAACGGGGTGTCCACGCTATCCTTTCTCTGTGTCTGCAGAACCAAGCTGTCACCAAAGCACAGTTCTAACCCTCTGCCTCCCACTCCTCATCAAAATACCAATTAATCCATTCCAGTAAGCCAACAACATTTCTCAGAGGCCGTGTGGTACCAGCATGATATCATAGGAAGATAGAATACACTTTCTCTCATGACAATATTTTTGCTAGTCTAGAGACACATTTTTTTAAAGAAGCTTTTTCTCCCTGCCAACACAAAACAGTGAGTCGGGACTAATCAATATTTTCCAAAATATAACACCTGCAACTTGGAGCTTTTAAGTGCTTGTAATCAGTATGAATCAGTGCCTTTTCCACACAGTAGCAATTTCTACCTTTTTTTTTTTTCCCTAAAAGAAAAGACAGCCACAAATTCCAACAGCACAGTAATAGTTACAGTAAGTTTCCCTGAAACAACAGACAAAAGCATCAGAGAGCTGCTACCAGAAAATATTCCCACCCTGCTTAGAAAGCTACCCGCTGCTCCTGCAGATCAAATCAGCGTCCTGGAACACCACAGTGGCCACTGGACCCTCCCAAGGGCAAAGGGCCTGCTCAGTGGGTGAAAAACAACTCAAAGTTACATTTAAATATAGGACACAGTTTATTTTCCAATACTTGGCTAATTACCTCTGTGAAAAATATTATCCGAATTTAAATAGCAAATGTAATTTTACAATTGTAGGTTCAAGGATACCTAGCAACTTGAAATGTGAGAAGTTGCGCAGTTTCTGTTTAGACTGTCATAAAATAACTACATTTTTCTGGCTTATGTTGAATTGATACCCCAAATCCCAAGCTGAAAGTGTTTTTGCTGAATTAAAAAAAATAAAATAGGAATTATTTTGTTTGGTAAAAAAAATTAAAAAAAAATAGATACATGGGCGCATTGTTTTCCCTCTGTGAGGTTTCAAGGGTGAGTAATAACAGGGTTCAAGCATTGCTAATTCATGGAGATTTGTTTGCTGCATGTAATTTCTGGGTACAACTCTGTTTGCACACAAACAATCCTTCCTGATGTCACCTGGGCTGTCTTGCAGAAAGCAATTTCCAGCGACCCCCCCTTACCCTGAGAGACTCCCTGTTCCGTGACATGATTGTATTTCTTCAGGACCAGTTCTTGTAATTCCAGGCACTAATTTAGGTAAACGTCAAGCACGGTGTATTTCATCTAAGTGCTTTCTTTTGAAAAGTAACACTTTGCCATACGGAATCCTTCCATTCCTAACCAGAGAAAGTGAGTTTTAATAGCGTTGGCTTTAATCTATACTTTGGATTATTTTTTACTTGAACCACAACCTAATATATTTGTTTCTTCTGGTGTATTATTATAACCATCACACATCCATGTGGTTATTTCATCATGGAGGAATAGCACAGCTTTTTTCTTTTTTTTTCCTTACTATGTTTTTATGATTTCAGAGAGGAAGGGAGAGGGAGAGGGAGATAGAAACATCAATGATGAGAGAGAATCATTGATTGGCTGCCTACTGCACAGCACACACTGAGGATCAAGACCACAACCCAGGGAATTAAACCTGGATCTCCTCATGGTTGATGCCTAAGCACTGATCCACACCAGCTGGGTTTCTCTTAAAAAAAAAAAAAAGAAACACTTTTTTTTTTTTAATTCATTGCTGTGAGACAGAGGCACTCTGGGGCTCAGAGGATCACAGGGCTCCACGGAGTCAGAGTGAAGACCCACCCCGTGCGCAGCACTGACCACCGTCTCCCTTAGGGTCCCAAAGAAGCAACAGTTGGCCCCATACTCTTCCTGACAACCCCGCCTGGCCTCCCAGAGCATTTAGGTGCCATCAAAAGACCTGCACCTTCTCAGCAGGGCCGTCCGTGGCTAGAACATGAGAAAGAGCCCAATGCAGGCAGCTGAGAGAGAAAGGAAGACAGAGGCAGCCTGGCCTGCTCTGTGCACGGGCGACAGGAAGCGAAGTGCCCTTCCAACAGGACAGGGAGAGGATGGACTCCCTGCGCCTGCGGCAGCTCTGCCCTCCCCCCAAAGTCCAGAGAGCAGTTTGCACAGCAGCAGGCTTGGTGGCATCTGTGCTCGAAACACCCTCTCTCTCAGGGGTTTTCTCTTTAGACCAAATACCCCCAGATGTGGGATTCTTGACCTCACCTACAATTTTTCTCAACATCATGAAATTGCTTCCCTCCATGCCATGAAACCAGTTACCTAAACCTTTCTCGGCTGCTGATACTAATGGGTAACATGCGAATAGTAACAACAGCCATCTCATAGGATGGTTAAGATCTGTAAAGCTCTTAAGAAAAAGAGTCCAGCCCATGGCAAGCATTGCACCTGTTTTTAAATAAGTAAATTAACAAATAGATGTTTTCTTCAAAGGTTCACCTTTAAAGTCAAAGCAGATCAACAGCCTGCACAGAAAAAGGTTTCCATTCCAAATATGTCCAGAGATAGTTAGAATGGAAGATGCTGTGGAGAGGGAGCTGGGCTGTGTCATTTCTGATACCCTTTCTAACATGAGATAAATTTGAATGTGGACCTAGATCTTAGGAAAGAATTCACAAACATCCGCCTTCCCATGCACTCAGAAGAGGAAAATGTGACTGCTGAGGAGTGTACCAGTGATTTGAAAGTTAAATTTGAATACTTGCACCAACCACTAAACACAGATCCGCACTGAGAAGAATGCATGCAGGTCCAATTAAAATAAACAAACTTATTAAGTTAACTAATAATTAAACATTCATTGACTATCAACTCAGTGGCAGGTTTAATGCAAACTGCTTTTACTGCATTTGCTTATTTCATCCACCTTTATTTCACAGTAAGCCCAAATGAGAAGGCTTAATATGTGTGTGTTTTTAATTGATTTTTGAAAGAGAGAGAAAAGGGAGGGAGGGAGGGAAGGAGGGAGGGAGGGAGGGAGAGAGAGAGAGAGAGAGAGAGAGAGAGAGAGAGAGAGAGAGAGAGAGAGAGAGAGATTTGTTGTTCCACATATTTATGCATTTATTGGTTGGTTCTTATATGTGCCCTGACTGAGGATCAAATCTGCAACCTTGTTATATTGAGATGACACCCTAACCAACTGAGCTCAGGGCTAAACATGCTTTTGACACACACCTGATGTTAAGTGCTTTTCGTTTATTCATACACTAAGTCTTCACAGTAACACATCCTTATAGAACAGGGTACTCTTAACTTCAAGAAGTCACTTACCTACTAACTGGTAGAGTCTCTCAGCTTTAGTCTCTGAGACCCTGAAGCCTATGGTACTTACCAATGGAGCATACACTTGACCACAGCCCTGGGAACGCAACCAGTCCAGCCTTTCTCATGGCAATTCAGCAAGTCTCTTTGAGTCTCAGCTCTTCATCAGCAAAATGAGGTGACGATACAGAGTATCTCAAGGGGCCTTTGTGAGACTAACATTATGTGACAGTTGGAAATCAAAATCACTTGCTAGAATCTTCCCCACATAACAGTGGTGTGGAGTACTTTCACCGGTAACTTCCCCACAGACTTCCTGTCTGCACACTTCCTCCATGATCTCCACTATGTAAAAGTCATATGAGGCTGATGGATCCTTGATGTGGCATGAGTATTTTTAATACCACTACTTCACAAGTTAAGTAACATTCTTTAAAGATTGCAAAATTTGCCAAGCCAACTAGAATTCTAATGAACCAGTGTGGGCTTGCTGGCCAAAAGCACTAGCAGAAAAAAGATTCCAAACAAGTGTCTGAAAGGCCGTGACCACCAACAGACCACTTTCACGGACGGCTCGGATGGCTCCATCTGGCTCCACCCAGGCAGCAGACCAATGCTGGTGCACTTATTTGGGAAGCACGCATTCACATGCATACCTTAGGTGAGTCTTATAAACTAGTTTCACAAAACCATTGGGGTTTTCCATACTCACCTTGGATCACCATATTTCAGTATCCTTTTCTTTCTGCTCCTTCAGCCCCTGTGTGCAATTACACAACCACCACCTTCCCCCAGCTGGCCTTTGCCATCTTCCTTTCCTGATTCTTCACAAGCTATTAGCGTGGCAACAGTGCACGCAGAACTTATAACACACACTAGAGGCCCGGTGCAAAAATTCATGCATTGATGGGGTCCAGCTAGCCCACCCTGATTGGGGCTGATTGGGGCTGGACAGGGGGGAGGGGCTGTGGTCAGTTGACCACCTGGCTCCACTCCCAATTGGGGTGGAGGTGGGGCGATCGGGGCCACAGTGCATATCAAAGTAACTAGTCATTCTGGTGTTCCAGTTGCTTGGCTTTTATATAGAGAGATATTCTTAAAATTAATCAGAAGTAAAGAATGGATTGTGACAAATATCTCTAAGCCTACAGTTTAAACTAAAGAGGTAAACCAGTGGCCTAAAGGAATCTTTGGCTTATACTTTGTCATAGAAGATTTAAATGAGTAGCCACCACTCTAATCGGTTTGGCTCAGTGGATAGAGCGTCAGCCTGTGCACTGAAGGGTCCCAGGTTCGATTCCAGTCAAGGGCATGTATCTTGGCTGTGGGCACATCCCTAGTAGGAGGTGTGTAGGAGGCAGCTGATCAATGTTTCTCTTTCATCGATGTTTCTAACTCTCTATCCCTCTTCCTTCCTTTCTTTAAAAAGTCAATAAACTATATTAAAAAATGAGTAGCCACCATTTTAAAAATTGCAACTTTCTATAAGAATCTGGATGTCTGGCTTTCTTTGGAGAGCAGAGGAGTTAGCCACAAGGGGCCCATTTGGCCAGGGCTGAATAGCAGCTTCCTTGTAACAAGAATGTGTACTCTCCAGATGCCTCCTACAAGCTTTCATATTTTGTCTGGTCTCTTGGTAATATTGCCTACTTAGACCTGAGGCCTTTGGGTTTTTGAATGTTGACATAAAATCCACTTTCTCAACCTGATCACCCAATCCCATGGTCCCCTATACTCTAGGTGTAAGCATGTTTCTGTTTAACCCCCAAATGACCTCAGAAGATACATACAAATGGAGAAGGGAGCCAGCTCAGAAACAGAGCAGTGAAAAGCTAGAGAATGACAAGTAATGAGGTTAGACGTAGAAAAGGGAGCTGGCAAGGAGACTCTGTAGTGTAGTGGCTAAATAACGGAGCTTGGAATCGGGCTACCGTGTCACTCACTGGATGTATATTTCTCTGGGCCTCAACTGGGGAAACATATGATTCAGATACTACCTTATGTTTAGGGTTGGAGTATAAGGATTAAGTAAAATGCTTAGCACAGCACCCAGTGCGTGGATGCTCAATCACTGGAAACTCATTCAGTGTGATAGAAGGCAACTGGAAAAATACCCACTGCAATTTCTCATGGGAATTAGGAAAACAAGGGGTAGCAGAGAATGACGCTTTTACAGCCATTTATCATTCCTTGTGGGCCTCTCTTCAGTGGGCCAATGAGTGAAACATTAAAAATGGTTCACAAAATCCTGGTAGGATTGATGAAATGGGGCCTGGAAGGGTGGTTTATATGAACAGGGATCATTTTGCACAAGCAGTCATTACCTTAGTTAATCAGGAGTTAGGAATACATGGCCTTGCTACTTGCTTGCTATGTCTACCAAGACCAGTGGAATTAGGATAACACATTCACATAATGAATGTGAGCAAACTGGATTCAGGTCTCAACTCCTAGGATGTCTGTGGGAGAAAGAGAGAGGAGTGGAAGCTAAGTTAGAGCAAGAAATGTGTTACTCTCTAGCTACCTCCATCCATGGGAGGCACTGAGCTTCCTATGTTGGTTGGCCTGGGGTAAGCAGCTCTTAGTGGCCATTCAGAGAGACTTGCTCTGCCACTTAAAGTAGGTTGCTCTTTATCAAAAAGACTCTTTTGCTCTTGAGTGATCAAGATATCCCCACAGAATGCCTTTATGGTTGAGCTTGGGGATATAACCGCCCACATGCAGACAGTGGTTTTCTAACAAGGGAGGGGTGGAATATGGCTTTCAGGAACAAGCTCTTGCTGGTAAGAGGCCCTCGTAGAAGACCTTATAAGGCCCTCACTTAACTTTCCCCTTCGTATATCTCTCTCCCCTTCATTGAGGGCCTCCAAAAAGAGACAGCCAGAGGGTTTATTGAGGAACAACCTGCCTTACTCATAAAGGGAGAGAGAATTCCATGTGCCTCACTTCCCCCGGCTGAGCCTCTGCTGAAGCAGATCCCTCTGTGAGATGCAGTCTCCTCTTTCTGCTGGTGATATCTATTCACCACTGGAGACCTAGCTGCCTAGCCAAGGCTTTGCACACACCCCTGAGAAACATTCTAACTTAGGTCCTCAATGACCTGTAAGAGTCTCCACTAGAAAACGTATCAAATTAGAACTTATTTATTGAACCATCTCTTATCCTTATCCTCTATTAAGTGACACATTCTCAAGGATAAGTGCCAGGTCTGTGCAACTGTGCATTTTTCAGGGCCTAGAATATGCCTGGGACAGCACAGGTGCCCAGGTGATGTAACCTGAGCACTTTCCTTTAAGAGGGGAGAGAAAAAGAGAGAGAGAGAGAGAGAGAGAGAGAGAGAGAGAGAGAGAGAGAGAGAGAGAATGTGTGAGGGTGAATGGTGAATGTATGGGGCTGGGAAGTCTATAGTTTCACAGATAAAATAGCCATGATACTACTTCAAGGGGGTCCCCTCACTATGAAACTGGTGAGTTTATACCAGAGCATCACAGTAGAAAGCCACATTCACCACCCAGCTTTTCTCTGAATAGGCAAGCTGTTCTGCTTAATTAAATATCTTCTTTCACACCAACTACTAACAGAAATGATCCCTATTCATCCATGTATTTATTCACTCAATCTATATGTATTTATTAAGTACCTGACATGCATCAGGCCATGTTCTAGGGACTGTTCTGAACATGACAATCTCCCAGGTCATAGTGATTTCCTTCTGGTGGGGCAAACCATGAACTAATGCATAAAACAGAGAATTTCCTAGAGCAGTAAGTGACACCTGAGGTTTGAGCTGGTCCTTGAAAAATAACAAGGACTGAAGCATGCAAAGCTCTGGGGAAGTATTGCAGATGGAGGGACTTGCTGGGCTGCACTCTGTGTGGGAATAAGCAGGGCACTGGGGGTCAGAGGAGAGGCCAGCCCTGGGAGAGAGGGATAGAGGGTCAGGCAAGAGCATGTGCCTCCGCCCAGTGACCTGGTGAGCCATGTGCATTTCATCTAAGTGCTAATGGAGCACTTAGCAGGGGAGTGGCATGGTTTAATTTCTAGCTTTATAAGATGATTTGTGCAGATCCATGAAGAAAGACAATTCCAGGGAACAAGAGTGAAAAAGCAGAAATAGGAGGTAATTGCAGTAATCCAGTTAGGGGTAACATTTTACTGCTGGCTGTGTGCTTTGTGGACACAAACAGACAGAACCTGTGTGAATTATAAGAATACTATGCAGTTCTCATCAACATTGTCTTCAAGGGAGAAAGCAAGCTATACTGTTAGAAATGTCTCCCAACAAATGTCTCTCTGCCATCTAATCTAATAAAAGAGCAATATGCAAATTAACCATCTCTCCACGATGCCTAAACCACACCCACCAGCCAAGCCATGCCCTCAGCCAATCAGAGCGGTTGTATGCAAATTAACCTAGCCAAGATGGCGGCATGCAGCCACGGAGCTAAAGTAAACAGCAGGCTTCCATTGCAACTGCCTGCTTAGGCTGTCTGAGCCTCTGCTCAAGGTAACAATGTTTCAATTATAGAAGCCAAGGAGCTGAAACAAACAGGAGGCTTCCTTACCTGCCTAGGCCTCAGCTCAAAGCAACAGTGTTTCAATTATAGAAGATAAATAAACCCCAGAAACCTGATTCAAGCCAGCCTTGCTGGGACCTTGGGTCAATGGGAGCTGTGGGCAGCCTGAAAGCCTGAAAACAGCCCCCAGCCCTCACCCAGGCTGGCCAGGTACCCCAGTAGGGACTCAAAACCTGAAGGGACTGTGGGCAGCCTGAAAACGGCCCTCAGGTCCTCATCCATGCTGCCCAGGCACCCCAGTAGGGACTCAAAACCTGAAGGGACTGTGGGCAGCCTGAAAACGGCCTTCAGCCCATCACTCAGGCTTGCCACACCCCAATGGGGTGAGGGTCCACACTGGGGGGCTTTCCCAGCCTGCAAACAGCCATCAGCCCCTCACCCAGGCTGGCCAGGCTCACCAGCAGGTGGACATCCCCTGAGGGGTCCCAGACTGCGAGAGGGCACAGGCCGGGCTGAGGGACCCCCCAAGTGCACAAATTTTTGTGCACCGGGCCTCTAGTCCTTTATATAAAAAGGACATGTGATTTACACGTCTTGAATAAATAGTACAATTTTGAGGCCATTTTTATTTTTTCTCATTTGAGAATATTGAAGCGAATAAAACATGTAGCAAAAGCATACAATTAAAACGAGCAGCCTTCTCTCTGTACACATCAGCTTTATGGCAAAGTCCTGTTTGGACTGTCAAGGCCATGAGCTGATTCCTGCTCTTAGGCTTGAAGAATGATCCACTGGCCAGGAAGGGGGCAGAACACGGACTCTCGCTGCTGGAGAGGCAGTGACTCCTGACGCCCTACTGAGCATCACAGCTAGAGGCTATGGAGGCAGGATTTAAACCCAAATGTAGTTCCAGAGTCCAAGCACTTCATACCTACATGGTGGGATCTCTCTGGCTAAAAAGGGCCTTGCCCTGGCGCCGGGTGACTCACTTAGTTGGAGTGTCATCTGGTGCACCAAAAGGCTGTGGGTTCAATTCCTGGTCAGGGTTACCCAAGGTGAGGGTTTGACCCCTTGGATGGCATGTGTACACAAGGCAGCCTATTGATGTTTCTCTGTCACATTGAAGTGCCTCTCTCTCTCTCTCTCTCTCTCTCTCTCTCTCTCTCTCTCTCTCTCTCTCTCTCTCCTTCCCTCTCTCTCTCAAATCAGTAAACATATCCTTAGGTGAGGATAACAAGAATAAAAAAATAAATATTGAAAAGGTCCTTGAACATTATTTGAGTGCAGCCCTTTCATTTCACAGAAGAGAAGCGGACATTGAAATACAGCAGGTCCCTTAAACAGAATAAACTGGGCCGTCTGCCTCCTGGCTGACTAGTTCCAGTGAATAAGGTCCTCTAATGAAGGCCAAGATCTTTACTTCCTCCCAGTGAAGATTTGCAAAGGAAGGTGAAGGGTTGCTTGCTTGATAAATTTAACAGCATATTCGCTCTTCTCTCAAGATTGATCCAGCCAAGATTTGAGGCAATTGTCTTGAGTGTGTTTACCTTCCACAGAGTGCACAGAGCTTTGGAGTCCAGCAGTTCATAGAAATGATCATAAAAGCAATAACTCCAGTGGTGCAAGGAGTGACCGTGTGTTGAGTTCTGCGAAGAGTCTTTTATTCATTATCTCATTTAACTATCACAACCACCGGCTAGGAGAGTACTTTTATTTATTCCTGTTTTACAGAAAAATAAACTGAAGCTCAGGGTGGTTAAGCAACTTGCCCAAAGCCACAGAGTAAATGGGGAAGTCAGGGTTGGAATCTGAGCCTTCTGACTAGTGCGAGGGTCAGCACAGCACAGCCTGCTAGTCAATTCCAGCCCACTATCTATCTGTGGAGACGAAGTGTTATTGGAACTCAGCCATGCTCACTCCTTTATTGTCACATCAGCTTCCACACTTCAAAAAAAAAAAAAAGTCTGCTGACCTGCAGCCTATCCCCTTTAAGTGATGCTTCCAGTGTGGGGGCACTGTTTTGGGTATTGTGAGATCCAGGAAACAGAACAGATAAAGCCCCATGCTATGTGAAGCTCTAGCCTGAGGTCTGCTGTCTCTTTTTTTAAAAAACAAACAAACAAACAAACAAACACATATTTTATTGATTTCTTACAGAGAGGAAGGGAGAGGGACAGAGAGTTAGAAACATGGATGAGAGAGAAACATCGACCAGCTGCCTCCTGTACACCCCCTAGTGGGGATGTGCCCACAACCAAGGTACATGCCCTTGACCCGAATCGAACCTGGGACCCTTCAGTCCATAAGCCGATGCTCCATCCACTGAGCCAAACCAGTTAGGGTTGTCTGCTGCCTCTTGATCAGGGCTGCCTGCATAATTTGCAGGATCAGTGCAAAGTAAAAATGGGCATCCTTTGTTAAAAAATGTCCAGATGGAGACAGCAGAGCATGAAAGCCAGCTAAGGGCCTTTTTGCAGGGGTTGGGGGGGTCGTATGGGACTGTACAGATTGTGTGCTCACAGAGCGGGCCCTGCTCTCCTTACATAGCACTGCTGACAGGCTGTGCAACAGCTGTGCCCAGGAGAGCCTGCCACAGGAATCTTGACACATAAAGAGGGAACCCTCCCTCCTTCTTGCACTTCCAGACTTAGGTGAGCTCCTGGCATGGGCAGAAGGCCGTGTACCCTCCCACAGGGATCGCATCCCACAGGGGTTCCCAGTGTGCAAGGTTGTGTGCCTGGGATTCTGCAGCACTAACACAAGGGCTTCACACTTTCTGAGCAATACTTATGTAGCCATCATTTGTTGGTTCACAGAAATGTCAAAGAATTTTAGTTTTCAAGTTCTGATTTAAGCAACCATCACTCAATAGGATGATGAAACAACTCAATTTTAATTTTCTATCCATATCTATTTCTTGATGAAGTATGTCCAAAGCATCCCCTAAGAGGACTTTTACCCAGTGTCTAAGAGATATTAGTAGGGTTCCTTGAAGAGGTGAGGTTCACCAATATAGTATGAAGTGGTGGGCAAAGTCCATGGATATATGCTTGAGAGGTCATTCAGGATAGGTTAAAATCATGTCACTGGGGTCCACATGCCTGCACCTGATTCCTTACTCTACCACAAATTAGCATTGTGACCATGGGCAAGTTTCTTAACTTCTCTGTGCCTCAGTTTCCTCAGCTATAAAGTGGGCATATAGACTGTGCTTGTTTATAGGAGTGCCATGAAGATGAAGCAAAGATAAATGTGAAAAAAATGCTTAGAGCAACTTCTGGCAAATGCTGAATACTATATAAGTTTGAATATCAGCAATGCTATTATTATTTCCTGTGGATGGAGCTATAAGCAGGAGATCATGTAGTAGAATGTCTACCTAGGCCAACATAAGCTAACAAGAGATTCATGTATGGGAATCAAGTTGGTATTTTAATACAGAGAGTGTTGAGCAACATCTGAAATGAGGGATGCATGCCTTTTAGAGATCTATCACGCAGCCACCTAACCAGTTGCTGCCATGTCCAGCACTCTTCTTGAGGGACCAACTCTCTTTATTCAAGGAAAACCAGAAATCTGAATATTTTCAGGAAACCTCCCTCAAGGTTTCAGTATGGCCAATACATTCAATTTCATTTAAATGTCCTGGTTAGGTCAAACAGCATCTAACTTCATCCTATTACAATTTTGCAAGCTTTCTTCCGTAGCTTTCAGAGTGTGAGCCCCCAAAAAGATAAGAACACACACTGAGCATCAGTGGAACATCAACAAATCTTAGCCCAGAGCATTCTATTTTAGTTCTTTTGAGACATTGTAGAGTTCTGTTTCCAAAAAGACTCAAGGTCAAGCGGGGAAGGGGAGCAGGGGGAGCAGGGAAATAAAACTTGTCTCCTTCAAAGCAATCATTTCTATCACCAACATCAGAACCATATTAAACTCAACTTAGAACATGGGAGCTTGAGTCATGGACATGGATAATGGAGTTGTGATTGTGGGGGAGGGGGAGGGAGAATTAGAGAGTATAGAGGGGATAAATAGTGATAGGGAAAAAAGAGAGAGAGAGAGAGAGAGAGAGAGAGAGAGAGAGAGAGAGAGAGAAAGAGAGAGGGAGAGAAAGAGAGAGGGAGGAAAGGAGGGAAAGAGGGAGGAAGGGAGGGTCTTGGAGTTAATACACTTGTCTTTCTATAACAAAATTTATTCAACCTGGCACCTATCTGGAATCTTCTCTTCCCTCTTTCACTCTCAGAAGGCTACCCAGGAAAGAGTTATAATCAAATGTTCACATAAGTCAGCTATATTCCATTTCCCATGATTTTTTTGGAGGGGAGGGGGCATAGGTAGGGAGTGGATCTCCTGTGTCCTCACTCCCAGTTTACATCTATTATTTCTGATAATTGAAAAGAAAAAGAGGCCTTGAATAATGAAGTTCATGCATCCATTTTGAGACTCTCATTTCCAGCAATAAAAAGAGACTAGTAAGAACTAATCCATATAATATGCTTTCCACGGCAGGTTTTCCACTTGAATTTAATGCACACATGGGGATTTGAAGGCCCTCAATCCCAGTTGCCAGGGGATATTTTGAGGGAGTCACTGAACTTGGAGGGCCCTATGCAGGACTTGGTACACAGACGAACTAACAAGAACTGAATATCTTGGAACTGAGCCGCATGGTGAGCAATGTGCTTTGGATATTTTTGCACTGCCATCACCTGACCCAAATGGTGTCCCTAGAGTGATTCTCTGTCTCAAAAGTATCACAATTAGAATACAAGCATTGTGACAGCCCAGCACAGTACAGTAGTGTAATCGTCTACTGCTCTTTTATAACATCATAGCGCTGATTCAGATTATTCAAGTATTAGGGATATTAATGGTATTTAGTATTTTTCATGTATTTTCATTATATTCCTATGCTATCTCTGTGAAAAACATGATGATACCCTCACTGCAACACCGACACCCTAAAAAAAATCATTTAAGGTCAGGCATTTGGGAAAAGAGTTTAATTGTCTTGACTCATAGCTTAGCACACTTCTTAGTACATAAGCCATTATTCCCTTTTTCCTCTTTGAAAGCATTAAAATTCTTCCCAATTATTCATACTTTTAATAGCCCTTTGTTGAACTGCATAAACTCTGGCTACATTCTTCAGTATATCATTAGTGAAGATCTAATTCACCTTATGGCTCCCTACTCCTCACGGTCTAACCCAAGTCACTCTCTCCACCAGAACTACTGAAACCATTTTGCCATCATGAGATTATCAACCTCTTGACAATGGAGCCAACATATATGGAGATAAAAGCCAATCTGACCTAAGGTATGAAGATATTTGACATGAAGTTTGATCCACTACATTAAGCCTCAATTTTTTCTATGTTGTATGAGGCAATAAATGCCATTTTACTGAAGCCAATGCAGACTGGGCTCTGATACCAGTTGAATTTAGCCTAGAGATTTGCAAATGGTGTATGAGGGAAATGACATTTATGTGTCATAAATGAGGGAAAATATGCTTAGATCTTAATTGTTCAGCCTTCAGAAAGGCCAAAAAAATATCCACAGTTCCTGGATTCCCTGGACTGGTCAGCTATAGACACTGACAGCCTCAAAATGTTACACCAGCTTGTCATAATCATTCCATTATCTTCCATCTGTGTGCACTGCTATGAAAATGTTTGGAAAGCATTGCCTTAAGCAAACCATGTACTCTTTCTAAATATCATTTTATCATCTGCAAAATTTGAAAGCTGTAAAAGGGTATCTTTAAGGGATTTTCATTCTATGCTACTTTATGATTCCACATTGTCAATTTTGGCTGCAAAATTCCAGAATCAAAGTTAAAAATCATATTGTACACCCATGAGGGAAAATGGGTTATGACAACAGTGAAAGGGAAAAACAAACAAAACAAAGGAAAGATATAATTAACAAATGGAGAGGCACTTAACGCACAAGCACAATCTTGGAACATGTAGGCAACTAGAGATGAGTTGGCATAAAAAACAATTAGAAAATGGATCAGTTCCCTTCATCGGAAACCTAGATGGTTTGTGGTAACATCCAATGCTTTTT
Source organism: Murina feae (assembly GCA_004026665.1). Classification (NCBI taxonomy): domain Eukaryota; kingdom Metazoa; phylum Chordata; class Mammalia; order Chiroptera; family Vespertilionidae; genus Murina; species Murina feae. The sequence goes on from PVJC01007902.1 coordinate 15,094, forward strand.
TAAATATATTTTTATTAATTTCAGAGAGGAAGGGAGAGGAAGAGAGAGACAGAAACATCAATGATGAGAGAATCATTGATCAGCTGCCTCCTGCACACCCCCCACTGGGGATGGAGCCCGCAACCCAGGCATGTGCCCTTGACTGGAATCGCACCTGGGACACTTTAGTCTGCAAGCTCACTGTGCCAAACCAGCTAGGACAGTAACATCCAGTTTTAAGAAAATATTATATCCAAAACTCTAAACATACCAAAATGGAAGTAGATATTGATTCTAATGGCCCTACCAACATTACAGTTTCTACCATTTTACTAATACCCACCAACTTTCCATATTGCATTCACATGTGTAACACAATTGTCTGAAGTTGCAGAAAAGAATCAATGACATTATTCAATTACCTAAGGCAAGGTACAGTTTGAATGTGGACATGTGATATTTGCATTATGCTGGAAGAGATCTTACTCATTGTCTAGTCCACCTCCATCATTTTAAGAATAAGGAAGGCCATTCTAAATCTGATCATTTTCTGATGAACCAATTAGGTTCCTTAGCCATACTGCATTCAACCACGGTTGTTAATTTGAGGTGCACACTCTGTAACAGCTCTCATATTATGAGCCCATGGGTTCCCTGGGAAGGGAACAGCAGGGGCTATTTCTCTGAATCGTTTAGCTTGGGCCAATCAGAGCATCATTATTTAAGTTGACATCTTTGTTTAATCTTCTCCTGAAGCTAAGATATATCCTGCAGGGAATCAGATAAAAAGGTTTAGCAGAAAAAGAGTTTATAAGCTAATGGCTCCGTTGGTGGTACCACTGCCTGTTCAATTTTCTCAGAGATAAAGACATTTCCATCCAATTTTATTGAAGCTATAAAAAATGTTGCATAGGTTAAAACCCAGAATTTCAGCAGGAAACATGGGAGAAACAGGTGTAGCTATTGTCACTGGATGCCAGCATTGTGGGGAAACCTGCTCCAGGGGGTCACGACAGAAGTAAGACCCTGGAAAGCTGCCAGATCTCTGAAATGTTCTAATAACCAACACACACGTCTGTGCATAAATGGAAACTGGAGACATGCCCCAGAAGGGGGGTTAGAGGAATCACCTGACCTACTCAGCGGGCAAACCTCAAGTCCCACCTGCTCCCTCAACCTCCCATGTCCACACTGGTTGGAGAGTGGAATGGTTCTGGAAATTTAGGAATAGCCTCTCATCTGTTCACCTCTTTTACTCACTAGCTCGCCAGTGTGTAGCCTGGTGTTTAGCCAAGCATCTGTCTCACTCACGGTGGGTAACCAACACACCTTCTCTGAGTCTATTTAATGTAAAAGTAAATAGTCTTTCCTTTAAGTTTCTCTTTTCCTTCTTGACCTCAGGGTTATGGGATGGTCTTACTAAGTTATTTTATAATTTTTTAAAAAAATTCCTAGCTTAAGCTTTAAAAGGTAAGTTTTTCCATAAATAACAAATAACGTCAACTATGAGTATTGAATGAATTGATATGTGTAAAGCATCAAACAGTGCATGGCACATATATAAACAATGAATATTGTTATTTTTGTTGTTACTATTATTTTATTATTCTTATGACTGCTAGTAATACTATTATTACTACTCAGATGTTCGTAATCCATATAGACACCTATATTCATAATACACATAGAAATAAAAATCAAACATTTTTGTTGTTTTTAATCCTTACCTGAGGGTATTTTTTCCATTGATTTTTAGGGATGGGGGTAGGGGGGAGAGCGACAGAGAGAGAACGAGAGAGAAAGGGAGAGACAGAAGAGAGACAGACAGAAAGATGTGAGAGAAACACATCAAATGGTTGCCTCCCATATGGGGCCCAGGATCAAACCTGCAACGCTGGTACATTCCCTTGACCAGGAATCAAATCTATGGCCCTTCAGTGAGGAGGCAGAGGCTAACCACTGAACCACACCAGGTAGGGCAAAATCAAACATTTTGATCAAATGAAGTCCTGTTGTGTTGTTCACTGATGAAGGCCTTCTCAAATTTGAGATCAAGCAGGGAAGGTCAAGGTTAAAGTAAACTTTGGCTAAATTGCATTTCACTCAATTAATTCAACACTATATATTGTTTGCCTATTTATGTGCCAGACCCTGTGCAAAGAACCATGTGAGAGAGAATGATTAAAGGAATACACAGTCAGGTGAGACTGAAATTTTCCTGAAAAACAATGGAAACACCAAACATACTTTCTAATGCTATATCAATGTTACAAGTGAGAGACAAGTTGCTGATATACATTTCAGGTTTTAGGGCTGAATAAGATACATGGTTCTTCTTACAAGCTAGATCTTCAATGTATGCCAACATTTAACCATATTTTAGCAGTTATAATTCCATCATTCATATTTCAAAGTACATTGAACATCTTTTTGCAAACATAAAAACTAGTTTAGAGACCAGAAACTTTAAGTTAGTAATCTGAGTTTACTCCCGACAGACATATTTATTTGATGCATATTAAATTGGGAACTTTCAGGATTAAAAAGTATCCTATGTCCAAATGCTTTAAACAATTGCTAGATGTGGCAATGTGTCTGCTGGGGAGGAGTCACAGCTGGCTTCTACAGAAAAGCATCTGTCTCTCTCTGGGTGTTAGGGTCCCTTCACTTACTCCATGAAGGTGCTTGTACTTAGCTCACTTCACCTCCTCACAACACTTGTGAGGCACTGAAAGGTGTGACCTCTGCTCTGCATCCATAGATTTCAAACCATCCCTAGATTATTGTGATGCACTGAAAATACCCCTCAGCCCATCACCCATGCTGGCCACACGCCAATGGGGTGAGGGTGCCCACTGGGGGGCTTGGCCAGCCTGCAAACAGCCATCAGCCCATCACCCAGGCTGGCCATGTACCCCAGTAGGGACCTGAACCCTGAAGAGACTGTGGCCAGCCTGCAAACAGGCATCAACCCCTTACCCAGGCTGGCCAGGTACCCCAGTAGGGACCTAAAACCTGAAGGGGCTGTGGGCAGCCTAAAAACACCCCTCAGCTCCTCACCCAGGCTGACCAGGCACGTCAACAGGTGGACATCCCCAGAGGGGTCCCAGACTGCAAAAGGGCACAGGCCAGGCTGAGGGACCTCCCAAGTGCACAAATTTTTGTGCACCGGGCCCCTAGTGTGTGTGTGTATTTTTTTAAAATATTTTTATCAATTTTTTACAGAGAGGAAGGGAGAGGGACAGAGAGAAGTACTGATGAACTGATGAGAGAGAAACATTGATCAGCTGCCTCCTGCACACCTCCTCCTGTGGATGTGCCCACAACCAAGGTACATGCCCTTGACCAGAACCAGAATCAAACCTGGGACCTTTCAGTCCATAGGCCGACACTCTATCCACTGAGCTATAGCTTTTAGGGCTATATATAATTTTTTTAGAGGCCTCCCAGCACCACACTGAATAAGTTTCAGTTCCACACGACCTAGATCCACCTCTGCTCTTTCTAACAGATGCCAAGCCAGGATGAAATCAAACCATGAGTAAAACAAACACAAAACAAAAAACATTAAAGTTTGCTGGCAGTCCTGACTCATAGACTCCTGGTGTAGATCCACGGGGCAGAGTAGATATCTACTCTTGTTGGACATTATCTTCAGTTGGATACATAGAATTAATTGATAGAAATGAAACAGTGCCTTTACTCTTAGGATGCTTGTTAAAGTCGTGGGCACTGCTTGCAGCCGAAAGTAATTGAAAATGTGATCGAAAGTTACAGCCATGGTGAAGTGCGTGACGCTCCGATTTCAGAAGCAGGGCAGAACTAACTTGTGAATTAAAGCGCAAGAAAAATCCCGATGCTGGAAGAAGCTGAGGCCTTCACCCCACATTTCCTGTCCCCAGACCTCTGATTTCAGAAAACCAGTTAAGTGAGCAGGGTCTTTGAGAGTTTTCAGGAAAATATCCAGATCAAATGTCTTTCTCTGGGGCAGAAGATAAAAAAGAAATGTTAATTAGATAATGTCAGCTGGAAAGAACTGATCTGAAGGAACGAAAATGATGGAAAGTGGGAGAGTTTGGAGGATGGATTGTAAACAGGAAGGTTTCTGTCAGAAGGTGGATTAGATTTGGGGCTGAGTGAGGGGAAACATGAGCCTCACTAGGATCTGGGCTTATTTCCATGCGGAGCACAGAGTGATGAAGTGATGAACCTAAAGCAGGACCAACATGGAAGTCAGTGTGCCCAGCGCTTCC
>PVJC01007902.1:19425-50100 GCA_004026665.1 Murina feae
TTTTTTATTATTACTTAAAATATTACAAAGAGTAGTACATATCTCTTCCCCAAAATCGGGACTTTTTTAAAACGCTGCGGGACACGGGACAATACTTAAAAATTGGGACTGTCCCGCCAAAAGCTGGACGTCTCGTTCACCTTAAATTCTTGGTTGAATCCTGTGGTGCGTGAACTACATCCCTTATCATCTGTGGGGTTTGCTTTTGAGAGAAGAAATTGGGGTTTTGTGGGGCAGGCCCAAAGGCAAAGGACAAAAAAATGTACACTTATTTACTAAAATATTCTGCAGAATTCGCAGAGTACCAAATTGTAAGGACTGTTTAAATTGGAGGGTTTCCTAAATGCCAACACGAGAAGAAGGCAGGAGACAAGAGAAGTATCAAAAGAAGAGCCTGGGCTTCCGGCTGGTGCCCCCTGCTGGCCAGGCCACTTAACATCCCAGTGACCTGGTGCAAGGCGCCCCTCTGAGCTTCAGTTTCCTCATCTGATCATGGAGACAAGATCCCTTCCTCTGAAACTGGTTGAGAACCAAATGAGTTAACTGTGATCCTCACCAGACTGGGCATTCTGTTTTGTAAATTAGCAGCATCAGTGCGCTGGCTGACTGGAAGCCAGCCCCCTGCATCAGATTGCTATTGTCTAACCAGGCAGCCCAGAGCACAATGGTTCCAAACAGTGTGCATGTACTGTTGCTCAGTGCTCCACGCAGTCCTGCTGATCTGGGGTCCGGGCCAGGCTTGGCTGATCCCTCAGTGCTGAATCATGAGGATGTAGTTAGCAGGGTCAGAGGCTGGGGCTGGATGTTCTAGGAAAATTATTGTTCACACATCTGGACGTTGCCTGGCTTTTGGCTATGGCAAGGGTAAGAACTAGAGCCTGGGTCTCTTATCATCCACCAGGCTAGCCTGGACATGTTGCCATGGCACCTGGCAGGGTTCAGAGACAGACAGTAAAAGTAACCAAGCCTAGACTGGAAACTGGCATACTGTCTACTTCTACCACATTCTAGTGGTCAAACCAAGTCACAAGATCAGCCCTTGTTAAGTAGCAGAGAAAAACTCTAGTCGCATTGCATAGGACAAGGATATAGGACGGCGTGGGAAATCAAGTCCACAGTCCACCTACCACAGCTCTGCCTTCAGAAAAAGGGGGAAACAATATATCTTCATGTTTGTCTTAAACATACAAGGATAGGAAGTATTTAAAAGATCTAGAACACTGTGTGTCACTACTTAGGCACCCAGTAATGTTAGTAACTTTACTGACCAACCTAATGTGTGCATTATAATTCAACAAATATTTGTTTCCGGGGTTGCATTTTTTTTTTTCTTTCAGGGAAAAAGTGAACTCCAGATAGACTTAATTCTGGCTAAAGAATAAATTATATATGCTATATTCTTCAAATCTAGTTTAGAAATAATGAATGTTCTCTGGGTAGGCATCTCAAAAATAGGATGTGTTTCCACTGTGAGTGGAATAGATTTGCATCTTTTCTGTAACTTGTTAAATCGAGAAAGATATAAATGCATGATGAGGGCTCCTTTGCCACTCACTATGAAGGATCTGTGCCATCATAGCCTTGAGAGTTGGAGATACATCCCATCACTATTTGAGAATCATGAGAAGCCCAAGTATGCTTAGCAGCTATCAACGTAAGTGGTGGCCAAGTCACCAGGATAAACAGATATATTTAGTTAATTTTAAGAAAAAGACTCTATACCCACCCATGCACAGAAAATGCTGTCCCAAATGCAATGGGTGACTTAGCTTACATACCAAGAGCTGAAAAATGCAGGACGGAAAATGCAATGGGTGACTTAGCTTACATACCAAGAGCTGAAAAATACAGGACGGAAAATGGCAGGGCACAATGCATGAAGGCCTGTACACAGATATTCAGGACAACCGCGTGTAAATAGGAAGGAGGGGAAATCATGGCTGTTCCTACTGTCTAGTAACTGTTGATTGGTGATAACGAACAAAATATTGTAAGTTTACGGCAAAAAAAAAAAAAATTTAAGACCTGGTTTCCTAACGTCAAGACTGGAAACTTTTTTCCTTTGAGAGAAGTGTTTAGGTGATAATTAGATACAAAAGGGCTCTTCAGAGAGGTGACATAAATAAAGGCAGAGTTGTCTCATTAGAGACAACAGAAAGATAGATGAACATCACACTGCAGAGCCTTGTCCTAAAATGGGTCAAAGGAAAAACTTTAATGAGTTTAAGGAGGGAAGTTTTGATGTGTCATCTTTTGAGAATATTAAGTCGTAAATCAAAGATTACCTCTAAGGTAAAGGATATTCTGGAAAAACGACATAAACATTTTTCTTATCTTAACTGTTGTGTTAATAAATTACCTGCCAATAACAATATTTTATAACTAACTAGTATTTTTCAAACTAATGCTCATTCCCCCTCCAAACATAAAGAAACTATTTTCTTTAGGGGTTACCAGAAAAACATGTGGAAAAAGGCAACTTTAAAAAAAAAAATTTACTGAGTAAGGATTAATCACACAGTGTCATATAGAGAATCACTCCTTGGGTGAGATAGTGATGCAGGTGCCATAAATGGGCATTTGTTGAATAAAGTTTTTATTGAGTGTTTTTATGGATTAGGCCCATTGCTAAGGACTTTATAAACATGATCTTAGAACAGATATACAGTAATTCCATTATGTGGATACTGCTATGACTGGTTACAAAACTGAGACCCAAAGCATTGCTGCTAGCAACTAGTTGAAATGGAAACTGAAATCCTGCATCTGGAATTCCCCCTTAACCACCATCCTCCTTTTCCAACTGGAGGTAATAATCCTATCTAATAAAAGAGTAATATGCAAATTAGGTGTTACTCCATCACAAAGATGGCCACCCCCATAGCCACAAGATGGTGGCACCCAGTCCCGCTCAGCCCTGCCACTGAAGTGGTCAGGCCTGTTAACCAAGTAGATGGCAGGGGAAGCGGGGGACCCGAGAGGCAGAACAGGTGATCAAAGGGGGCTGGGGGTCCCCTGCCCAGGCCAGAGGCCTTCACCAGAGGCCTCAGGCATGGGCTAGGGTGGAACTAGTGATTGGAGGGGACAGGGACAGAGCCGGTGATCAGAGGGGTATGTGGGTGCCCTACCCAGGCATAAGGCCTGGGTAAGAGGCCTCAGGCCTGGGCAGGGGCAAGGCCAGAGATCACAGGGGCCTGGACACTGGTGAAGATGGCAAAACAGAGGTCTGGGGGGTCCCTTGCCCAGGCCTGCAGCCTTGGACAGAGGCTTCAGTTGGGCATGGGCAGAGCTAGCAATGCAAGGGTCTGGGGGTCCTCTTCCCAGACCTATAGCCTTGGCCAGAGGCTGCCAGTGGGGCAAGGGCAGAGCTGGAAATGGCAGGGGGCAGGATCAGAGTCAGTGATTACAAAGGCATGGGCTCTGTGGAGCCGGCAACCAGAGGGGCTTGGGGATCTTCTGCCAAGGCCTGCAGCCTCTGCCAGAGGTTACAGGCCTGGGAAGGGGTGGAGCCAGTGATCAGAGTGAACTACAGAGGAAACACCTTTTCTTACCACTCTTTGGCTAAACTCCTTGTATGCCACTGGTAACATTCTTAGTAACTTGGGTAATAAGAATCCCTAAAGGCGATCTAGGGTTTTTCCACCATACTCCTGGGGTAAAAAAATTAAGGTCCACTGCTGGAGGGCTAAGAAATGTCATATCCTACCCTAGCTGGTTTGGCTCAGTGCATAATGCCTCAGCCTACTGACTGCAGGGTCTGGGTTCAATTCTGACCAAGGGCATGTACCTAGGTTGCAGGCTCCTCCCTGGCTGGGGCACAGGTCAGGGCATATGCAGGAGGCAACCAATCAAAGTGTTCCTCTCACTTTGATGTTTCTCTCTGTTTTTCCCTTCTCTTCCACATTCTTTGAAAATTAATGGAAACACATCCTCAGGTGAGGATAAAAAATAAAAGAAAGAAAGAAATGTCATATCCTATAATAGACACATCTTGAAAATGCCTAAAGAAAGTTGTCATTTTTTCATGGTGAAGGGACTGGAGTCTGTGTTGATGAAACACCTTGGTGGCTGTGGTGACTGCCAGTGGCTGCAGCAGCAGGGTGATGGGGCTGGTGGCTTCCCCTGATTAGCCTGGTTACCTCCCACAAAAAGAGGCCAGACTGCAGCTTAGGCCCACTCCCCAAGGGGAGCAGGGAATGGGCCTAAGCCATCAGTAGGACACCTACTGAGGGCTCCCAATATGTGAGAGGGGAAGGCTGGGCTGAGGAATATCCTCCCCCCCCCCAATGCACGAATTTCATGCACGGGGCCCCTAGTCCTATATAATAAAAGTGTAATATGCAAATCGACTGAATAGCAGAAAGACTGGTTGCTATATTGCACATTGACCACCAGAGGGCAGACATTCAATGTAGAAGCTGCCCCCTGGTGGTCAGTTTGCTCCCACAGGGGGAGCGCCACTCAGCCAGAAGCCAGGCTCATGGCTAGTGAGACAAGCAGTGGTTGCAGGAACCTCTCCCACCTCTGAGGCAGTGCTAAGGAGCAGAGAGCTGAGCACTAAGGAGCAGCCAGCGGGTGAGCAATAAGGGGTGAGGGATCCCAGACTGTGAGAGGGATTCCAGACTGGAAGAGGGAAATCCAACTGCTGGCTTCAGCCTCATTCCCAGGGGGGTTGAGATGCAAGTGATTAAGATGGGAACTCAAATCCTACAGCTGGAATTCCTCAATGCAGATTGAGCCTAAGCTGGCAGTCAGCTATCCCCCCAAGGGGTCCCAGACTGAGAGAGGGAATAGGCTGGGCTGAGGGATGGACACACACACACACACACACACACACACAGTGCATGAATTTCGTGCAATGGGCCTCTAGTTAATAATAAAGAAGCAAGTACACATTTTCTAATGAACCTCAGAATCCAAGTTAAAAGGTCAAATTTGGTTTTTATTTCTTAAACTTCCTTATATTTTTCAATATTTTATTGAAGCATTTTTTCTGGGTAAATATAGGAAGTAATTTCATTTTTAAAAACCCCATTACAATTTGCTTAAGAATTCCTTCTTTTGACTATTATAAAGGTTTATATTTTAAACATCTAAAACTGTGTTAAACATGTTAAAGTAAGGGGCAACTAAAATTAGAACCAATAAGTAGAAGTTGCAGGAAGAAAAGTTTGAATATTCCAAACTACTTGAAAATGCTATGAGCTGCTCTAGGATATAAGAAACTACTCATACCCTGGCCGGACTGGCTCAGTGGTTGGAGCATTGGTTCGCAGACTGAAGGGTCATGGTTTTAATTTCCAATCAAGGGCACATGCCTGGGTGGCAGTTTGGATCCCTAGCCCTGACTAGGACAGGTGGGGGAGGCAACCAATTGATGTGTCTCTCTCATATTAATGTTTATCTATCTATCTATCTATCTATCTATCTATCTATCTATCTATCTATCTTCCCCACCACCCCACTCCCACATTCCATTCTCTCTAAAAAATGAATGGGAAAAAATTTCTTTGGGTGAGGATTAACAACAACAACAAAACAAACAAACAAACAAACAAAAAACCCCAAACTACTTATGGTGAGAGACATTCCAGAAGAGAATAGGTAAACTCTCAAATGGAAAGCTGCAGATTAGAAGGTATTAAACCACAGCTGAGGTATGAGTGGATTACAGGGCCAGCCTTCCAGCCTAGAGAGCCCATGGGAACCACCAATTGGGTTTAATCACTGCCGTTTGGAGTCATTGTGGAAAATAAAGGCTCTTACCTGTTCAAAGTCCTGGTCTATATGGAAACTAAATAGAGCAGTTCTAGCATCCAACACCTTTCTTTTCTCTAGCTCAGTATCTCCCATGTCGTGGGTTTAATAATACTGTATTGCTCATAGTTGGTGCAATTACAAAAAGACTGTACAGCCTTTCAAAATAGCTATTAAAGATTTTGTTCTCTTTGCCCAAATTAAGTAAGCCATAAGACTTGAGGAAGCCTTCAGTTACAATAGCTGCTACAATCTGATATCATCGTCATAACTTTATATTATCCTTTGAATCCTCATTCCTGCATTTTCCAATAATTAGAGCAGTGGTTACTTCCTACTGTATTAGAGGATTAGTGGCTGATGTTTAATCAGTGAAAGGATCACAATTAATCAAAGCTCCTATTTCGAACTTGCCAGTGGTCAGGAAGACGTTTCAGCCTTCTGATAAACCCTATCACAGAAAGCTGCAATAAGCAGATTAAATAAATTGGGCTTTCCCAATTCAAAATGTAATTTCATAACTTCAAGTGCAAGTTTTCCAGAAATCTAAACTAGGGCATATACATTCTGTTCTCTATTTCAAGAATAATCAGCTTTTGAGGAAAAAAAATCCTTTGAAGGAAAAAAGAATTCAACCCAAATCTTGGTAACAGTTTAAAATTCATGCAACATGAACTATTTTAACATCACTTTCCCCATCGCTGTGCAAATAGGAATGAATCTGTATCCATCCTCTCCATACACCGAGCATCCCTGGCATGGCACTCACATGCATTCTTAAGTACCCATAGTCACTATTGTCTGAAGGTACCTGGAAGTAAGTCGCCTGGAAGGGATCATGACGAGGACAGCTAGCTTATCATCAGGAGGCTTGAAGGGTCACCCTAAAATTGAGTCTCTCAGCTCTGAGTTAGAATCTTAGCTCTACTTCTTAGCAGCTGTGTAAACGTCACCTCAAAATGTTGCTAATAAAGGTAACTACTGCACTCTGGTTGCGTGGGTAGAGTCAATGAAAGATTACAAAGCCCTGGGCATAGTGTTGGGAAATGCCTCCAAATAGGAAAGAGTCCTCCATTGCATAATGCAAGAGTCCTTCTTCTGTCTCTCAGGAATCACAAGAAGTTCAAGAAGATGTTGACTGATTTATATCCCTTCCATACAAACTGACCCTGAGGAAACATTCCTTCTTTTTGTGTTTTTCCACCTGTCATCTTCCTTTGGTCTATTTCTTCCATATATATTTTTCTCCCCTGGTCTTCTGCAGAAGGGAGTATGTGGTAGCCATTAGGGAAGATACATGCTCAGTCTATCTTCTGTGTTTTATCATATCTCTGTCCCAACTCAGCCCGTGATGATGGATACATTACACATTGTCCAAACATGGAATGGCAATACCCAGAGTGAACCCTATGGCAAACTATGGGCTCCTGGTGAGGGATGTTGATAATGGGGGAAGCTATGCAAGTGTGGAGGCAGAAGATATATGGGAAATCTCTGTACCTTTTTCTCAATCGCTGCTCTAAAAAGAGTATTTTAAAAATAAAGTATCAATAAAATAAGAAGAAAAGAAAGCTGGGGGAGGGGATTGTAAAAAGAGGTCGAGGAGGGTGTAGGCGGGATAAATAGTGATGGACGGAGATTTGACTTGGGTGGTGAACACACAATACAGGATACAGTTGATGTGTTGTAGAATTGTGCACCTGGAACCTGTATTATCTTTTTAACCAGTGTCATCCCAATAAATTCAATAGAAAGCTCAGTCTAACTTTGAAAAGTTGCCCTATATTTTTGGAAAAATTGATTTATATTTTGAGTCAATCCAGAGCCAACACTGTGAATTCAACTTTTTTAAAAACAAGATCTGAGTAAGAGAAGGTGTTGGAAGAGTGTCTTCCCACATACAGGAGAGAGCTGCTTAACACCCTGTGCACAGCACGTGTGCTATTTCTGTTTTCTGTAACACCCCTTCTCATCATTTGTTGAAACTGCTGCTTGTATATCAAAAGGCAACTCAGATGTGGCTGCATCATAGAATCTTTCCTTTGCTGCTTCCCAGGATTTAACATGACTATGTTTGATATACATTTGTTCACTGTAGATATCGGTCCACATCCCTCTCTCCCAGGGGCTAGGACTCCATGTATCACTGGCACCTAGACAGTGCCCACCATGAACTGAATCTTGCTAAGTACTGAATGGAGGCACTGCCCATTGGAGGGAGTGAGTTAGGGGGCCAACTTACACCTGGACATCCTCATTAAATCCAGGTGTGCCTCTCCTTAAATGGGGTCTTTGAGGTAATCACTCAACACTAAATGTTTTAGTTTCCTCATCTGTAAATAATCATATCTCTCTAATAGAACTGATGAAAGGTTTAAATAAAGCAAATACCAAGAGCTATGATGACTGTTGTTATCAGTGTTATAATGATTTGTCTTGATAGATCTGACACTATCCAGGACATCTCTGAAAAACTGTTTTTATTACTGAGGCTTGGAACTTAACCAATATAGTGTTCTGGAGGAAAAAACATACACCACACACACACACACACACACTCCCAATTTAAAAACAACTCAGATAAAAATGAAAATATATACAATGCTATCTGTTCATATGTTAGAGGTGGCCAATTTGATAAAAGTCTAAAGAAACATTTAAGTGTTGACATCATACTATCAGATACCTTCTGATTGGATATTAACTTCATTAAAATAATATTGGAAGGAAGGAAGGAAGGAAGGAAGGAAGGAAGGAAGGAAGGAAGAGAACGAACTGATCGGAGTCTAAGAATCACAACCTCACATGCCAAATGTCGAATTCAGTGCCCAGAGCTCACTTGCAGAACCTTCCAAGGGATAAGTGACAAGCAGACCAAGCAAAGCTGCCAAACAGAGCCCTCCTCTCTTGCTCTACTTTTGCTCTAGATGCCTACCTATTCCTCCTTCCTTCCGTACACACACATACACACACATATATACACACACATATATACACACACACATACACACATATGCACGCAAGCATGTGCATACGCACACACAGGTGCGCACACAGTTTTACTAGCTCCAAGTTTAGGAATTTAATCCTATTGGGTGGGCAGTTTTTCAGTGCTCCTGTGAGTAAGGGAATGGATGGATAGGTGTGAATGCTGTACCTTGTGGTTCAATTGAGGTGGTAATGGGCTATGTCACTGTTCCCTCACTGCAAGATTCATAAACACATCCAAACAGTCTTATGCAAGAGCTGCTCCCATAATTACTCCTACATCCACAACCCTGAATCGATTCGCTCCATTATTTCTTCCCTACGGCATGCTTAATGCTGTTTGCAAAAATTCTTAACACATCAGACTGTAAGACTTTCCAGATTGTTGTCAGTTCACAAACTCTATTTTCAGGAAAAAAAAATGTTCTTATACAAACAAAATCTCTTGGAAAGTTTCTTCATGTCACTGGCCACTATACTACTTCTCATCAATGTCCAAGTTTCTCCTGACCCTCCACATTGTTCTCAGTGAGTTCAGAGGAATCTCAGACACTTACAAAAGAAGAATCAGTTACAGCAAATGCCTCTCTTACTTAAAAACAGAATGTTCACTCCGAGTTGAACACTAAGGAACAGTTGCTGGTACATTCTTAATTAGATGACTAGAATTCAAATACCTTCTACATAATGGCAACCTGTTGACCCTTGACAGATGGTAGGAAAACGCAGCACTACATAATGATCTTGCTTACTCCTAAGACATTATTTCTTCAAAACAATAAGCATCTCCATGGTGTCTTTCCTATTTTTATCTTTTCAATTCCTTCCAAGTGTTTGGTACAAAATCATGTTTGTTTCTATTCTACAATGTGTGTTAACATATATTTATTTCTCTATTAATTCAATCAATCTGAATCAGTAATTTATCTCCTTCATAAGGGTTCAAGTGGAAGATGGGAAATTGCTGATCCATAAAGTCTATAAACATAAGGAAACATTAAACATCTGTCAACCAGGAAAAATGCATCTACAGTGAACTGAGTTGAAGGAAGGATGAAGCTAATTTGTTTTCTGTCTACCCTGATGTCGTTTTTCTTCTCCAGAGAGTATTTCCCATTAAAGCTCATCCACTCTTCAATTTTTTGGCACAATATTCAAACATCTTTCTAACAATATTCTGCATTTTTCTAACTCCTATTGAGTCTGCTAAACAGGATAATGGATAAATGAGTAGTATCTTCATGTATAGATGAGATGCAGTTTAACAAAATAAGCATATAGTGCTTGGGTTTGAATCCTACCTTTACCACTTTTAGATAAAATACATTGAACAAGTTTCCAACTTTTGATGCCTTGGTTTCCTCATCTATAACAAGGAGATAATAAAAGAGCCTACCTCAAAGAGTCTGCGAGAATTAGATGAATACATAAAGGTGCTTAAATCAGTGCCTGTTACATAGTGAATGCTCAAAAAGTAATCTAATAATAAAATAATTTATGTAGAGTAACCATCTTATCTCTCATCTACTTTATCATCATGCATGTAGACACTGAAGGTGGTCAAATGGTTGATCACAATGGGCATCAGAAAAGTACTCATGTCTACTTACTCTCATCCCATGATTCTTTCCATTGCATGATGCCATGAGGTCTTACAAGAAAAACAAACAAACTGATTTTTGTTTTGTTTTGTGTAAATGTATACTTTCATCACTATGTCAACATTTGTCAAATTATTAATAAAATTGGTAATACCTCACCCAATTAACTGGTGGCTGGCCACATCTTCATCACATCATTATTCAAGCTACTCCCCTTTCTAATTCTGGATACCTAAAACATAGGTCCCACTATTATCCACAGTGAAGGGTTGGAAATATTAACAAACTAGAGGCCCAATGTACGAAATTTATGCAAGAGTAGGCCTTCCTTCCCCTGGCTGCTGGCACCAAGCTGCCCTCTGGTACCCAGGACCGGGGCTTCCCTTTCAAGCCTGGCTTCATCCAGAAGGTCATCCGGAAGGATGTCCTGTCTAGTTAGCATATTATGCTTTTATTATTATAGACAGATGTGGTTAATATCACAGAGTTGATAGTAGAGCCATAGTTTAAACCCAGAACACTTGATTCCAAATTTCATGAACCTCTTTTGGAAGGAGCTCTACGTGAGAATGGCTGCAGAGCCCTCTGTTATATTTGCCTCTCAAATATCCATTTGCACTTCTTTTCAAAACGTTAGCTGGACTTTGATTTGAGAAGTAACCCTTCTCCCACTGGACATAGTCTTAGTAGAAATCCTCTACAAGGAACTCTCACAATTCTAACCACGTCTGTGAAAAGGATGGAGACATGACCCAAGCTAGGCACATCCTGCATGCTTTCCCTACAATTTGGTTCTTCTTTAGAATAATTTTTAAAAATTGTGCTTAATTCCCAGAGGTTCTGTAAGCAAGAGCCCAAATTGCATTCCTGAAATATGTCATGAAATTCTCAAATTCTGTTTCCCCACTTGTTTTCTTAGATTTTATTATCAATCCTCTATCCTTCTAATAAATTTGGTGTTTTGTTTTAGTATCAGCAAGAATTAATATCTGGTTCATACTCTCAAAACTATAACATACGTAATTGAACATTTACCTTACATATAGCTGTATTGAATATCTACATCTGCTGTTTTATTTACTAATGTAATACCTAGCATTGATCCTTCCCCCCAATATGATATCATCACTTTCCCTCACTCATGTTTCTCCATTTGGATTGGCCTGGGGTTGGGCTCAGTACATGACATAAGGTGCTAACATCAGACCTAACCACCGGTATTTTATAGAAACAAACTGGGAAGGAACATCTTCTTGGTCACTTTGAGAGAGGCAGTAACTGAATGAAGTTTATTCATACTAAAGTAGATATAAGATAGTGAAAGAGAACTACCTTCGAGAAAGTATTTGAGTCACTACGTCATCTATCTCTCCCACTCTTACGAGTTGTATTTTTTTTCACTTGCAATGAAAAGTCTTATCCAATGTGACAGCCAGTGAACTTTTCTGTCACAATTTGGTTCTGATGCTAACCAACACATGACAGCAATGCTGTCCTGTTATGCCTCTGAGAAATACAGTAAACCCCCTTATTCAAGGGTGATACATTCAAAGACCCCCAGGGGATGCCTGAAACTGTTAATGATACTGCACACTTTATAAACTATGCTATGTCCTATACATATATATCTATGACAAAGTTTAATTTATAAATTAAACACAGTAAGTGATTAACAATAATTAATCCTATATCATAAAAGGCTAACATGCAAGTCAACCAAATAGAGGAATGACCAATCACCGTGATGTACACTTCAGGGGGAGTGCCGCTGGGCTGGTGAGCGCAGTGATGCTGGTGGGAGCCCCTCCTGCCTCTGCAGCAGCTGGTCATACCCTGAGGGCTCCCGGACTACAAGAAGGTGCAGGCCAGGCTGAGGGGACCCTCCCTTCCCGAGTGCATGAATTTCGTGCACCAGGCCTCTAGTGCTAAAATAAAACACTATAACAGTAAGTTTACTTGAACACAAATACTACAATACTATGATAGTCATTCTGTTAACCAAGTTGGTTACTAAGTAGACGAAGGGTAAGTAAACAGTGTGGATACATGAGATAGAGCAGTGACTCACTTTCTGGATGGAACTGAGTGGGACAGGGTGAGATTTCATGCTACTCACAATGAAACACAATTTAAAACTTACGAATTGTTTATTTCTAGAATTTCACATTTAATATTTTCAGACCACAGTTGACCATGGATAACAGAAACTGAAACCACAGATAAAGGAGACTACTATTACTACAATTTAAAAAAGTAACTCCCATTTGTTGAATCCTTACTATGTGTTTTTCTATGGTGGTACGAATTTTATGTTTGCCATTTCATTCAAGGGTAATAACAGCCACACAAGAAAGGTAATGTTATTATTCCCATTTGCAGGTGAGAATTTCAAAGAAGAGAATGGTTAGGTATGTTATCCAAAGTTGTACTGAAAGAGGTGGGTATAGGACATAATCCTAGGTCTTTGTGAACTCAATGCTTCTAAACCTTCTAAGGGAGAAGATGGTCAGTAAATTGGAAAAACAATGTCAAACACACTAGGGTAGGCACTCCAGAGGCAACAGCTACTCTATTATCTGCTAGAACTCTAATAACCATGTGATGCAGCTCAATTATTCTAAGAAACCATTGCCTATTATTTTCTAAATGTCTGGACACTTATTCAATATGAATTGAATCCTTGTAATTTCCCATAGATTCATATAAATGGTAAAATTACAAATGGCAAAGGCAATCCAAAAATAAATTTTATCTAGTGTAGCAAATGATTAATATATAACTAAGTGAGATGTCTGCAGTTAAGCAGGCTGAATATTGCAAGAGACACCTTAATTAATATTAAAATAATTTAAACGAAATTATAACCAGATATTCTGGTTGAAATAGATGTATTTTTTAAATTTCGAAGTAATTCCTTAACCTTTAGCAAGTTTAAGCTAAGTCGGAATGTCCTTTGAATATGCTTACTGGAAAATAAAATTTATTTATGGGAGCAAATTAGAGTAATACCACTCTTAGGCTTTGTATGGTTTGATTCTGAAGAAACATGTTTGTGATGAAATTAAAAAAGGAAATCCTTAAGATTGAGTTTTATTATCATGCAAATTCCCTGGGAGCAGACTATGGAGTATAACAGAGCTCAAGGATTTTCACAATGACAAAATAGAAGTGAGAATCAAACATAATAGAGACCAGGGCAGGGAGATTGTTTTACACAATTTGAAATAGGCAATTCAGACTTTTCTAATTATCTTGTGTGTTAGATACACCCTATGGTAACTGAATGATCCATGCCCTTATATGATTATTTTCCTTTGAGTACAAGTAAATCCTGTGACTTCCTCCTCACTGACAGAGTATGGCAAAGTTAATAGAATGTCACTTCTATGATTACATTGTACTAGAGGCACATGCACGAAATTAGTGCAAGGGGTTCTGCCCTCACAGCCTCAGCGGGCCCTCCCAGCCCCTCACAGCCCTGGTTTGCCCTCGCAGTCCTGGTTTCATCTGGAAGTTCATCCATAAGGTCATTTGGCTGTTCGGTCTAATTAGCACATTAGCTCTTTATTATTAAGACTAGAGGCCCATTGCAGGAAGATTCCTGCAAGTATAGGGCTTCCTGAGCTGGAGCGGGCTTCGTTCTCTTCTCCTCCGATTCGCTACCTTCTGCAGCACTTGGCTTCTTTCTAGGCTGTCTTTGCTTGGAGCCTGTGTATGCAAATTAATTGCCATATTTGTTGGGTTAATTTGCATATCACTCTGATTGGCTGGTGGGCATACCAGAGTGACACCAATTTGCATGTTACTCTTTTATAGGTATAGACTAAGAGCCTGGTGCACAAAAATTTGTGCACTTGGGGGGTCCCTGAGCCTGGCCTGTGCCCTCTTGCAGTCTGGGACCCCTTGGGAGATGTCCACCTGCTGGCATGCCTGGTCAGCC
Source organism: Murina feae (assembly GCA_004026665.1). Classification (NCBI taxonomy): domain Eukaryota; kingdom Metazoa; phylum Chordata; class Mammalia; order Chiroptera; family Vespertilionidae; genus Murina; species Murina feae. The sequence continues at coordinate 33,712 of PVJC01007902.1, forward strand.
TGGATAAGGGGCTGATGGCTGCTTGCAGGCTGGCCAAGCCCCCCAGTGTGGACCCTCACCCCATTGGGGTGTGGCCAGCCTGGGTGAGGGACTGAGGGCTGTTTTCAGGCTGCCCACAGCTCCCACTGACCCAAGGTCCCAGCGAGGCTGGCTGGAAGCAGGTTTCTGGGGTTTATTTATCTTCTATAATTGAAATTTTGTTGCCTTGAGCAGAGGCCTAGTCAGGCAACGAAGCCTCCTGTTTGCTCTAGCTCCGTGGCTGCTGGCCATCGTCTTGGCTGGGTTAGTTTGCATACAACTGCTATGATTGGCTGGTGGGTGTGACTTGGCTGGTGGGCATGGCTTGGGTGTAATGCAGTGAGAGTCAATTTGCATATTACTCTTTTATTAGATTAGATTATATAGGACACCAGCCTAGCTGACTGCTAGCCTTGAAGAAGCAACAACCATAGTGAGGGCCACATGGCAGGGAACTGTGGGAGGCTTCCAGGGCATAGAGTGGCCTCTAGTCTAGTCAGTAAGAAGCCATGCACTGAGCCATATAGCCACAAGGAAATGAATTCTGCCAACAACTTAAATGAGCTTAAAAGAGGATTCTTCTTCAGTCTTGACTAGGTAAGAGTCTAGCCTTGGCTGACACCTGACTGCAGACTTACAGCTTTGCCCTGACATCTGACCTATAATAATTGTAAAATAATAAATGTGAGTTGTTTTGAAGTTGCAAAATGCATAATGATTTGTGACATAGTAACAGAAAAATAACACACTTTCTGTTGTGAAATGTTCTCAGGACCTGTCATATAATAATAAGCACACAAATATTTATTATCTAAATAAGTGAAATTCATTTTGGTTGATTACAGAATTGAGAATACTGCCTTAACAATGGAAGGCACTAATCTCTTCTTTTCAAAATAGGCAATGAAGATCTGTGGGTATAATATAAATCTTCTAAACTACTCCACACAAGTGATTTTGTTGTTCTCAGAGACCCCCAGATAAATATTACAAATGGATCATCAGATGAGGCCTTTACATTCCAGGCACCATTTACAAACTAGTGTTTGAGTTTCAGAAATTCATGGTAATTCTTTAATTTCTTTCTTTATTTATTTTTTTTTATATTTTATTGATTTTTCACAGAGAGGAAGAGAGGGATAGAGTTAGAAACATTGATGAGAGAGAAACATCGATTAGCTGCCTCCTGCACACTCCCCACTGGGGATGTGCTTTCAACCAAGGTACATGCCCTTGAACAGAATCAAACCTGGGACCCTATAGTCCGCAGGCTGACGCTCTATCCACTGAGCCAAACTGGTCAGGGCCAGGGTAATTCTTTAAATTCATTCTACATCTTCTCAATGTACAAGCAAACTAATAATATGCTAAGAAAATAACTTGGCCATTTGAGTATGTCCATTTCTAGTTAATTAATTCATTCAAAATATAAAAAAATATATCCAATGTTGCTAAGTTTTAATATAATAGTCCATATTTCTGAAAATGTTGTAAACTTGTATAAATATTTAAATAATCAATTAAAAAATTATGAGTGAAGAATTTGAAGGTAAAGTCCATACCCTATAACACTTTAATTCTACTCTTTCCAGAAATATATATGTAAATAAAAATGTCAAAAGAAACATTAAAATGAAATATCCATTCCAATTTTTCTGTAACAGCAAAGAGAACAAACAACCAAAACGTGAGTTATCAAGGAAGAACTAGGATATTATGGTGCACAAACTAATGGAATATTCAATTAAAAAGCTATAAAGTTCTAATTATCCAAACTAAAGAAAAGCATTACCAATGTTTAGTACACAATGTGAATTATACAAAGCACAGCAAAAGGGCACATACAAAATGAACAAAACTACTGAATATGGGATTTTAAAAAGTTTGATATTTGGGAATGGATGGTGACTTAGAGATATGTGTCTAACGCTGTGCATGACCTATCTCCCTATCACCACTACACATACTGCATCAAATACATAACTACCATTCCGTCAAAACTTTATAAACTTCACAAATATGATCAAGACACTATAAAGTGAGAAAACGTACCCTCCGCTCTATTCCATTACCACATGGATCAGCGTAATCCACTGCTTACTGTCACCTCCTAATCCAGCAGTGAATACAATGTATTTTAAATAAAAATGCACAGCCAAAAATTTCCATAATCAGGCTAATTCATATGTGTAGGATTATATATTAACTGTAGCACTGTGAATATATAAAGTCAAGATATAAAAATAACCATCAATTGGTGAATAAATACATACCTTTATTCAATATGGAGATATGATGCCAGCTTTATATATTCTGATTGGAAAAAAAGTCCCCAAGTAATAGTGTTCAATAAGCTAATGAATAAATGCATGAGTGAATGAAAGGTGAATAACAGTAATCAATAAACAAGTCAGGAATTGTTATATGAATAACTAAGGAAGGAAATTTAATAGCTGGGAGAAAATAACGTTTTTCCTCAATAGCTATAGTTAGTTCAGAATTAAAGACTTTAAATAGGAATATAAAACCCTGTGTAACCCTATATCTATGTGCAATGATCAAAATACAACATAATTTGTATCACTGATAGCAAAAAATATCATATAATCAATAGCATGAATACCATTAACTTACTTTAATACCAAAAGTAGCATATACAATGTTAATAGATATACAAATACAATGTCAATAGATGGTTTTGAGTAATATTTATAATGCAAATGACACATCAATAGCCTATATAATAAAGAGGTAACATGCAAATTAACCCTCACACCCTCACAAGATGGCTGCCTACCACCAGGCTGGCAAGGGGGTTAATGAGGGATGACCAAACCCACTTAACAAGCGGGCTGCATGGGGTGACCAGGCTGGTGAGGGGGCTATGAGGGGCAACCAGGCTGGCAGAGAGGGGGCAGTTGGGAGCAACCTGACTGGCAACAGGGAGCAGTTAAAGGCAACCAGACAAGTAGGCCAGTGAGCAGTTAGGAGCCAGCAGTCTAGGATTGTGAGAGGGATGTCTAAGTGCCAGTTTAGGCCAGGATGAGGCCTAAATTGGCAGTCGGATATCCTCCAAGGGATCCCGGATTGGAGAAGTGCAGGCTGGGCTGAGGGGACACCCCTGCGCCCCCCTTGCACAAATTTCATGCACCAGTCCTCTAGTCTATCATATTAAAAGAAAGCTTACAAATGTATACAAAGACAAATAATACAATAGAAATGTGGACAGCAAGTATGAATAGGTAATTAATAGAACATTCAAATGACTAAAAAACATCTAAAAACATGCTCAACCTTCCCAAATATCAGAAAAATGCATTAAAAAGTATATGTCTGGGAGAAGCTGGGGAGAGGTCAATGGGGGATAAAGGAGATACGTGTAATACCTTGAACAATAAAGAATTTGTATTTAAAAAATTAAATGTCGCTTCATACCAATGAATGGAGAGGAACTGAAATATGGATACACTTACCATTTTTATCTTAAACTTTTATATCATTTCATCCTCCCCCACAATGAATATGTATTATTTACATAATCAGACAAGCTAAGTTACTTTTATTTTTTAAAAAATTAGGAATAAAAATAAAATGTGAACATAGGCATTTCACAAATAAAAAATGCAAATTAAAAATAAACACATGAAATTTCACAAGAACCAAATAATTAAGGTAATATCTTACATCACCTATAAAATTTTCAGTGCTGAAAAACATTGATAATACTTAGTAAACAGATGTGACTTGTTTATACTGTTAGTAAAAGCTCTCTGTAGGAATTTGAATATATATGTCAAATATTTAAACAGGTACATACTTCTTAATAAATAACTGAACTTTTAGTAATGCTTGCTAAGAAAATTATCTGGGTTTTTTTGGGGGGAGGGTGGGGGTAAGTTTAGCTTATAAGTTTGACTGCTAAAGTTAGTCACATCCCAGTTGATATAACTTTGACTAAATATATTTTGATAAAGCCATTTGACAAATGTAATACTATAGTATACTAAAATCACAATCTTAAAAGAAATGAAAATCTTGAATAATAAAGATATGAGAGGATGACCACAATATTATAGGTGATAAAAAGAAAATCTCAAAATTTTAAAATGTAGTGTTTATGTTTTTTAAAAGAATATATATATATATATATATATATATATATATATATATATATATAATTTCCCCTATATATATACAAACATTGGTTATCCAAGTTTAGGAATTTTTAAGTATTTTGAATATTAAATGTTTCATGTTACACCTTATATATACTTCCTTATAGAAATTTTAAAGATTTCACAATGTGCACCTTTTACTTTTACAATTAGAATATATGAGAGTGTGAAGACAGGAAAAATTCAATAGAACATGAACAAAGGACTATGGGTAATTGCTTTTCTCAGTTTTCTTTATTATCATTGAAATGTTTTTTAAATGAAACAGAAGCGTAACAACTCAGTTGATCTGTAATTTTTGTTCAGAGTTTAGGTTTGGGTAATCATTTCCATGTAAAAAGTCTCTGGTGAGAATCTGAACCAGCATGGAAAATCAATTGTAGGTAATAAACCTGAAGAGGCCGGCCAGGAAGCCACAGGAAACAACTCCATATTGACAGCTGAGGGGGGACGAGGTTGGTCAGCACACACTCAAGTCAATAACTCTCAGGGTGAAATTATAACTTGCCTGGTCCCATCAGCAGGCTCGCAGGTGGGCCATTTGTAATTCTATTTGCTTCATCAATTCCTTTCTCAACTTGGACATCATAACCCCTCATTCTTCCAAACGAGCTCCTCTCTGGTAAGAGAGACATTTTTGTATTTTTGTTTATTTTCTCCTTTCTTTCAATTTCAGGAACAATGAAGCAGACAAATGACCTCGCTGCTGTACCATCTCACCAAAAGAAAGGAAACCATTTCCTCAGGAAGCAAAAACTAAACGATGTGATTATATAAATTACGAGCAAACCTTCCACTGAGCTGATTACAGGGATGCCTGAATGACGTACCAAAGATAGATGCCCACACTTATACAAACACACCAAAATGCGTTGATGTAGCAGAATTTAATACTGGCGCATCCAACACCATCTATAAAACTGTTAGTTGGGTCACTGTGTTTCTAATGAAAACAACACCAGCCAGCAGGGAGGACAAAACACACACACACACACACACACACACATACACGCACATGCACACACTTAGAAAAACCCTCAACATTCCTCAGGTGTGAGCTTTCTACCTGAAAACAAACATTTATTCGCTAATACATTTCTAAAATAATAGAGAACAGTTTATTTCCATTTATTTGGGGTATTTTTAGGGCAGAAGGGCAAAAACACCAAAGATGTGTTATTTTCTGCTTGTAAATACACCTCTAAAATAATCTCAAATCCTTATGCCTTATGTAGAAATGAGGTAATTTTCATCTGTTCACAGTGTTAGCAAAGACAGTATGAAAATATTCTGTCATCAATTTAGGTGTCACTTTTATTATTTTGAGGACATTTAAAAATCCCCCCACTCAACGCTTATCTCTCACCCCCCCACACACACATACATACATTTACTTTCTTTCAATCACTAGTACAATACTATCATTGTTTATATAATTATGCTAACATATGCTAACATGATAATAATGCAAAAATATGTTTTCTATGAAAAATTCATACCCTTTGCTAGTCCAAGCTTCTGAATTACAAAAATACCTCTAGGCACAAAAACCACTTGTAGTACCTTAATCAATAAAGAAAAACAAAACAAAAAACCACTTATTCCATTAGGTATGTTTCTAGGAAGTATGAAGATGGTCATATAGAAAGAGGACATATAGAAAGCCCAGAGACATATGAAAACATGCTCAAAGTCACTAGTCATCCGAGAGATGCAAATCAAAACAACAATGAGGTACCATCTTACACCTGTCAGAAGGGCTATCATTAGCAAATCAACAAAGGACAAGTGCTGGTGAGGATGTGGAGAAAAAGGAACTCTCCTGCACTACTGGTGGGAATGTAGACTGGTGCAGCCACCCTGGAAGACAGTATGGAATTTCCTCAAAAAGTTAAAAATGGATCTCCCATTTGACCCAGGATTCCCACTTCTAGGACTATATCCCAAGAAACCAGAAACACCAATCAGAAAGGACATATGCAACCCTATGTTCATAGCAGCACAATATACAATAACTAAGATTTGGAAACAGCCTAAAGTGTCCATCAGAAGGTGAGTGGATTAAAAAACTTTGGTACCTCAACACAATGGAATATATGCTGCTATAAAAAAAGAAGGACTTTTACCATTTGCAACAGCATGGATGGAACTGGAAAGCATTATGCTAAGTGAAATAAGTCAGTCGGAGAAAGATAAATATCACATGATCTCACTCATATGTGGGATATAATGACCAACACAATTTGATGAACAACAATAGAACCAGAGACAAATGGCAGGGGAGGGAAGAGGGATAGAGAGCAACCGAAGGACTTGTTTGCATGCATATTAGCATCACCAATGGACACAGACACTGGGGTAGTGGGGGCTTGCCTGGGATGGGAATGGCTGCAGGGGTCAACTGGGGAAAAAGGAGACTTATGTAAAACTTTAGACAATAAAACAAGGAAAAAGAGGAAAAAAGATTATAAGAAAAAAGTAAGTTTCTAAAGCATTTCTAAGACCCTTTGGAAATAACAGTAATGTTTCAAAACATGTACTTCATTGGTTTTAAAAGATCAGAAAATTTTAAAAGCTTTAAACAGAGATAGGACTAGATTGTTTTTACAAATGGCATATCATTGATAATTCCTATTCCAGTCTTCTGATGCAAAACATCTTCTCCAGAAGGGCTTTCCAAAGATGGACAACTGGATGGGGAAGCCCAAGAGACCCCAGTGTTCACGGCGGGAAAGCTGAGCTTCCTCTGATTTTCCGAAAGGGCTGTGTTGAGAGTAGTGACCAAGAGAGGAATATGTCAAGTTTTTCAAATGTTCATTCACAAGGACATTTGTCTAGGCTTTAAGATTTATAAGACACTCTAGTGGACACTTAATTTTTTAAAAATTATTTATTTAATTCTCACCTGAGGATATGTTTTTATTGATTTTAGAGGGAGAGCAGTGGGAAGAAAGAGAGAGAAACATCAATCGGTTGCCTTCCGTCTGTGCCTCAATCAGGGATCAAACCCACAACCTAGGCATGTGCCCGACTGGGAATCAAACCTGCAACCTTTTGGTGTTCAGGGTGATGCTCCAACCAACTGAACCACTTGGCCGTGGCTTGTGCATACTTACTTTTAAAATACATGTTAACAACCCTCTGAGGGTAGAAAGAAAATTGGTTTTTAAAACACAATTTTTGCGGGAAACGAGTAAACTTGGATCCACCAGGGAGACTGTCAATGGACATGAGGAAACATACATTGGAACCTCTAGTTGGAACAGGCAAAAATAAAAATGTTTTACGTCATTGTCGTGTGTGTGCCGCTCATAAACTATTCAGTGAAACGAGGTACATGTGCAAGTTTTGTAATATACCCCTGCACAAAGGAAAGTGTTTCGAATGTTACCACACAGTGGCAGGAAAATACCCGCTTACAAAGTGAATATTATCACTTTAAACATGTGAGGAAACTAAGGTACAGATAAGCTAAAGGATTTGTCCAGAGTCATGGAGGGAGCATCAGAATTAGGACAAAGACTTCACTTTGACTCCTAACTACTCTTCTTTCCAATATATTAAACAAATTTCAATTCTCAGAAATGCTAGATGACAAAGTGTTGACCTCTATTTTCTAAATGAGAATTTTGGGGGATTCATCTTAGGGAAATATATATTTTAGCTAACTTTCCAAGTGATGTCTAGATGATAGTAAGTATGTTTCCAGCTTGTTAAACTATTTGCCCATTTTTGTGCAGGTTACATCTTAAAATCCTATCTAATAAAAGAGTAATATGCAAATTAGGTGCCATCACAAAGATGGCCACCCCCATGGCCACAAGATGGTGGTGCCCATAGCCACAAGATGGCGGCGCCCAGTCCAGCTCAGCCCCACCACTGAAGTGGTCAGGCCTGTTAGCCAGGCAGATGGCAGGGGAGGTGGAGGGCCCGAGAGGCAGAACAGGTAATCAGAAGGGGCTGGGAGTCCCCTGCCCAGGCCAGAGGCCTTCACCAGAGGCCTCAGGCATGGGCAAGGGCAGAGCCGGTAATCGGAGTGGGAAGGGGCAGAGCCGGTCATCAGTGGGGTATGAGGGTGACCTACCCAGGCATAAGGCCTGGGCCAGAGGCCTCAGGCCTGGGCAGGGGCAAGGCTGGAGATCCCAGGGCCTGGGTTCCACAAAGCCAGTGATTAGAGGGATAGGGGCGGAGCCTGTGATCGCAGTGGTCTAGGTACTGGTGGAGCCGGCAAAGCAGGGGTCTGGAAGTCCCCTGCCCAGGCCTGTAGCCTTGGCTAGAGGCTTAAGGGTGGAGCCAGCAATGGCAGGGGCCAGAGGGTCTCCTGCCCAGGCCAGTAGCCTTGGCCAGAAGCTGCAGTGGGGCAGGATGGAGCTGGCTATCTCAGGGCCTGGGTAGGGGCAGAGCCAGTGATCTGAAGGGCAGGGACGGAGCCTGAGATTGGAGGGGCCTGGGGGTCCCCTGCCCAAGCCTGCAGCCTTGGCCAGAGGCTTCTAGTGGAGCAAGGGCAGAGCCAGCAATGACAGGGGAAGGATCAGAGCCAGTGATTGCAGAGGCCTGGTCTCTGTGAAGCCAGCGATCAGAAGAGCTTGGGGATATTTTGGCCAGGCCTGCAGCCTCAGGTAGAGGCTGCAGGCCTGGACAGGGTCAGAGCCAATGATTTCAGGGTTCTATGGGTCCCCTGCCCAGGTCTGCATCCTCGGCCAGAGGTTACAGGCCTGGGCAGGGGTGAAGCTTGGATTGGAGGGGCAGAAGTGGAGTCAGTGATCAGAGTGAACTACAGAGGATACACCTTTTCTTTTCTTTTCTTTTTTTAAAATGTATTTTATTGATTTTTTACAGAGAGGAAGGGAAAGGAATAGAGAGTTAGAAACATCGATGAGAGAAAAACATCAATCAGCTGCCTCCTGCACACACCCTTTTGGGGATGTGCCCACAACCAAGGTACATGCCCTTGACTGGAGTCAAACCTGGGACCTTTCAGTCCGCAGGCTGATGCTCTATCCACTGAGCCAAACCAGTTAGGGTGGAAACACCTTTTCTTACTGCTCATTGGCTAAGCTCCCTGTATGACACTGGTAATATTCTTAGTAACTTGGGCAATAAGAATCCAAAAAGGCGATCTAGGGTTTTTCCACCTCAGTCCTGGAGAAAAAAAAATGAAGGCTCACTGCTGGAGGGCTAAGAAATGTCACATCCTGCACTAGCTGGTTTGGCTCAGTGCATAATGCCTCAGCATGCTGACTGCAGGGTCTGGGTTCAATTCTGACCAAGGGCATGTACCTAGGTTGCAGGCTCCTCCCTGGCCACGGCCCAGCTCAGGGCATATGCAGGAGGCAACCAATCAAAGTATTCCTCTCACTTTGATGTTTCTCTCTGTTTTTCCCTTCTCTTCCACATTCTCTAAAAATCAATGGAAATATATCCTCAGGTGAAGATTAAAAAAGAAAGAAAGAAATGTCATATTCTATGAAAGACATATCTTGAAAATGCCTAAAAAATTTGTCATTTTTTCATGGTGAAAGGACTGGAGTCCGTGTTATGAAACACCTTGGTGGCTGCGGTGACTGGCAGTGGCTGAAGCAGTGGGGTGATGGGGCTGGTGGATTCCCTTGATTAGCCTGGAAGCCTCCCACAAAGGGATGCCAGACTGCGGCTTAGGCCTGCTCCCCAAGGGGAGCAGGGATTGGGCCTAAGCTGTTAGTAGGACACCCTCTGAGGGTTCCCAATATGTGAGGAGGGAAAGGAGTAAAGGCTGGGCTGAGGTACCCCCCCCCCATGCACAAATTTCATGCACTGGGCTCCTAGTACATAATAAATGTGTCGTTTCATGAAACACAAAAAATAAATTTTCTCTCTGTGAAAGAGGTCTCAATGGGGTAATAGAATTGTTTGCAAATAAGTCTTCTAGGTCTTTCAGAGCACTAATCTTTGAAAAATCCTGGAGTGTACAGAGAATCCAATGTTACAAATTCTCCAACCTTCTAAGGAAAAGTCTGTAGATGTTTGAACAATTATGCCAAGAGAATGAGAAGAAAAAATAAAGCCAAGGTTATTTTTCCCAGTGACTAGCAAATCATACTCTTTTCTTTTTATGTGTTATGCAAACCTTCTTCTATGCCACCTCAGTATTTATGAGAACTCTGATATGTGACTCAATATGAAATCTTTGTTGGGCAATTAAATATTTAGAGGTGTGATATGTAAAGTTCAGGTACTTGTCGACATGTGTAGAAGAGTCTATTACTTGTTTCATTCAACAAACATTTATATACACCAGGCATGAGGCAAAACACTAGATATATAAAGAAAAAGGAAACATAGCTCTGTCCTCCAGAAACCCACACTATAGAGGGGAAGAACAGAAAACACCTAGAATATCACCTGAGAAGGACAGGGGCTCAATAAATATTTGCGGAAGTAAAATTTTGAGAAACATCTTAATCCAATCATCTCATGGTAACTAGAAATGATTAATTGCTTTCTTCCTTTCATTCATATATATATATATATATATATATATATCTGTGACCTCTACAGTCATTGTATTTATTGCCTTGTAAATTACCTTCAAAAACTTGGTTTAAACAGCATTTGAAGTTTTTAACTGTAGGATCCTATCTCAAAAGAATCATTCCAGGGTTTAATGTCTTTTCCTCCTCTTTGCTGATTAGTTCAAATGATGTCTATAAGCATCCAAAACCAACACTGTGTGAGGTTTGTCAGGCAAATGTATAGTCTTCAGACAGTACTTTTACATAAGATTAAGGAATTGGGCCCTAACTGGTTTGGCTCAGTGGATAGAGCATCGGCCTGCAGACTGAAGGGTACCAGGTTCGATTCTGGTCAAAGGCATGTGCCTTGATTGTGGGCACATCCCCAGTAGGAGGTGTGCAGGAGACAGCATTCTATGTTCCTCTCTCATCAATGTTTCTAACTCTCTGTCCCTCTCCCTTCCTTTCTATAAAAAAATCAATAAAGTATATTTTAAAATAAATAAATAAAAATAAAATTAAGGAATTGAGTCACCACTCTTAGAAAGGACACTTTGTAAGGACTTCAATATAAACCCCCTTTGATCCTTATTACTAGAAGATACTGTTAATGAAATCACCCACATCCTATGTAGTAGATGCTAGATCTCCCCTCAGGACCAAAGCACTCATTTCCCCAGGAGCAAGGAGTGCTGGCAGCTAATGGCACCCCTAGACTTGCCCTTGTCCAAGGTCATGCCCTTTCTCCAGGGCAGCCTACACTCAATGAATTGTCCATGTGCCTCCAAGAAGGACAACTCTGAAGGTCAAGCCCAGCTCAGAATCCGTGGGATCTTTGAGGCCTTTGTTGTGACTGCATGAAAAAAGTTGGACCCCTTCCTCTGCTCTCCTAATCCCTCTATTCCATCACAGGTTTTCCCAACAGTTCTTTTCAATGTCTCCTATACACATATCTGTTTCATAAATTATATCCTAGAGAACCCAAAGTCAGCCACCTGATATTAAGGCATAGACGGTATTTGCTTAACTATTATCATCATGCAACATCCTGGGCTTCATTTTTCTTTTATTTGTAACATTTGGAGAATCAAGTGGGTAATGGCCAAGGGCCTTCTTACCTCTAAAGCTGAATGATTTCACTTCTCAATGCTATTATGAAACAAATGAGTGGTAAATTCCATAGATGTTTGAAAGATAGAAAAGCACACTTATTATCAGTCTTGGAGAGCATTTTTATACTGTTCAAAACCAAATTTCACATCTGGATGACACAAAAACACTGTTTTCTTTGTCTTCTGGAAGAGAATCCTCTAAGAATTTTCTTTCTGACTTACTGAGCTGGTATCTAAAGGGATCTTTATTGCCTCCCAGTGATTGACAGAACCAGTTAGGGACTATCTCACTCAGAGCTCAACAACAGCATGGGGAAGTAAACATATAAAAATAGAGCAGGATTAGGATGGTGAAAAGGCATCCCAATCATTAGAAGTTTTGAACCAGGTTTTGTAAGCCTTCTGACCCCTAGCCACTACTCAGTGGACATGTGCTAATTTGTATTTGTTCCCCTTTCTAACTGTGTCACACTTATGGTGCCTCTGTTCTGTAATAACATGTGAACTCACAACATTTCCACCATATTCATTTGTTTCTTACCCTTTTTTTCTTATGGGTCAAGATGGCTTGTCTTGAATTTCTTCCATGGGTGTCCAGATGCCTTTCTCACTCATCATATTTGAAGACTTTTCTCACGTGGAACAAATACATCGTCCCTCATGAACCTCTCTGCCATCATGCCATGATGTAACTATTCCTGTAAAATGTCATTCTTTGCAGTTCACATATTGTTTTCCGTTTTACTCTCCGAGTGTGAATCGGGATGTCCTGGGTCTTATTTCTTCTCTTCTTATTCCACTCAGCGTTAGCCAGGTAAGTCCTCCTTACCTTTCAGCTGGAAAATATCTTTCCCAGAAATATACTCCATCGTCTCCTGTACTTTATTGAGATCAACTTCCCCAGTTAGAGATTTTGCAATATTCTGGATATTTCTTTCTCAGTGCTCTGCACAATGTGCACTTACTTATGTGTGTGTTTATTTCACTAATTTTTAATCTTTAAAGTTCCTACAAGCTAGACTCTTTCTTTTTTTCTTTGTTTTCTTTTTCATTAGATCTCTGAAAATTAGCAGAATGCCTAACCTATAGCTTGTACTTAACAAATATTTACTGTATAGGTGGATGGACAAATGGATGAATGGATAAATAGAGTGAATTAATGGAGAGAAAGAAAGGAGAGGGAGAGGGGAGAAGGGAGAAAATGAATGGTGAAGCCAGGTAGATATTTCAGTTTTCTTACCATTTGGTGAAAATGAAATAGTATAAGAGGATGTGAACCTCAGTGCAAAAAGAAACACAAACAAAACACAAAATAAGTCCAAAGAAACCACAGAAGCTAAAAAGGGTTTGGAAACCATGCTTCATTAGAAGGGGTGGATGAATCCCATTGTTTGACATATAAACATAGTATTTCAACGGGAAATTGTGTCGAATTTGGGGCTTGGTGAAGTTAAGACTGGGGAGGTAGTTTAGGAGACGTGCAGGCCTGTCACAGTTCACCCTGTTTAAAGAAAGAGGTGAGCCTTGGGGACTGACATTTGGTAAATGGGGAAGAAGCGCCCAAAATGAAACAAAACAAACCAAAAAGAAGTCACTCCCCAAATGGTCACAGAGCCAGGAGCTCGGCTCAGAGATATGGGGAGCGATTTGAGTGAAAGCAGCTATGATGGGGACCTCAAATGCAGCAGAGGGGTCAGGATGAAGAGCTGGCTCCCGACATTCCTCGATAATCTGTGCTATGATCTAATGTGAGCTCTGAAATGCAAAATGTATCACATCCAGACTCATGTTTAATGTTTACCATCTCTGCTCTGACACCCAGGAGTCCTGAGTGCTGCTAGAAAAAGACAAATCACAGAGCAATCTGTGGGATGATGCCACATTTTGTTTCAACAAAATAAAATAATGTGTTTTATAAAACTATTGTCGGTGTACCAGTGATCATCCTTGATGTCCTGAGTCCCCCACCAAACTCAATACAGTCCAGTGACAAGGAAATGATGATAGCTAGTGCCTAGTGCTGGGTAAAAGCCATACCCTGTGAGCAAGGCTTCCTCTTGTACCTCCATCATCCAACACTATGCCCAACACACAGAAAGTGCTAATGCAGATTCCATAAATAAATGTGTATCTCACAGATGATTGAACACACCAGCAAGCACAAGTCATTAATGCCAACCTGAGAACGGTCACTCTAGACCACTCTAGTCTCCTGTAGACAGCACTAGATTAACATATTTTGTGTGTCACCTCATTGCTGAGATGTTAAATCCAATGAAGGCAGGATCCGTGTCTATTGTAGCTCTCTTCTAGCGTCCTGGTCATTTGAAAAACAATTGAGTAAATAAACAAGTGAATGAATGGATGAATGCATCAATGAACGAATGAAATTTTGGAGAGGGATCAAATGTGGGGGGTGTGTGAGATAACTATCCTCTCTGTTTCTGAGGCATGACTGGGGCTGAATATGCTGCTATCAAAAGTACTCATGCCTTTTTCAAAGTCTCCTCAGTTGTCATGCCAGCAAATTTGATTTTAAGGCAACTGGGCTAAATATAGAAGGCCCCGTATAACCAAGTGACCTATTTAATATTATTTCTCCTTTGTGCTGCAGACATTTCTTTAGAAAAGAAACATCGTTGGGTAAACACAGCCCGTTGTTATGGTTAAAATTGTGGAGGCATCTGAAAGATAAAACGTGTCATTTTCATCATGTGTTTTGAACACTTATAGCAAAGGTAGCATGATTCAAAAAGATGGCAACATATTCTGAAACTTATGCTGGCAGTGTCATAAAAATGTGGACTACCTCCTAGAATTCTACTGTTTCCTATTATAGAGCTTAACATTCTACACATTTAGTGTCCACAGCTCAAGACAATGAGGGGAGGATCCTCAATCTGATATAGAAATCTTAACTTGTGGAGACACTGTTATAAAGAATTTCCTTCTTCATCATCAGAGTTAGGATATTCTATCAGCTCAATCAGCTCTCTGCTGTGGCTGAGACGATGCACGTGGAGGGGATAGGAAGATGGGCAGGGCATAAATTGGAAGCCTGCAGATGGAAAAGACAGCACCGTGAGAGAAGGTGACATTAAATGACGTCTTCCTACCCCAGAGCAGTAGTTGGCAAGCTTGGCAGAATCTTAGAATCACCAGGGCCACTTTAAAAACTGATGCGCAAGCCCTGTTCTGGACTGACAAACTCAGATTCTCTTAGCAGCGAGATCCAGGCATCAGAACACTTTCAAACTCCCCAGGTAATTCCAAAGTTCAGCCAAGCTGGGGACCACTGTTCTCCTACCTCTAATACAGACAGATGTTAGAAAGTGGGGGGCCCGGCAGCTCATCTGAGCCCTGCTAAGTGTGTTGCTTCACCCTCTGCAAATTCCCCAGCGAACCTTCATCCCCTTTTATTTCCTTCTACTTCTCTTCCAGGTTACATTTCATTTCTCATGCTAGCTTGCTTCATCGCTGCTCCCTTCTCACCGCCCAAAAAACCATATGTAAATTATTAACCAAAACTCCCACTTCATTTTACATATATATCCTGGTCAACCCAAACCCTCGGCTGGTCCTTCCTCCACTTAGCGGTCCCTAGCATCTGGGGTTCTGATTCTATTATAAGGCAGCTGTTTTGGAAGAAAGCATTCATCATCCATCAGAGCACATCAAAGGATAAGAGAAGGCTGAAATGGCTTCAAATTTCCTTCACATCACCTTGTTCTTTAAGCCAATTATAGTCACACTATCTGAAGCTGGTCCCTGAAAGCCACCAACACCTCTGAATTTTCTCAGATGCTACCTCGCCTTTTGCTTTTCTTGTAAAGGTTTAGCAGGTATAGAGATAGACTGTCCTGTCTTGCACCTCACAAACAACAGGGTTATTTTTTCCCTGTCCAAGATGATTCAGTGCAGCCATTATTAGCACTGGTATACATCTGGGATAATAAAGGAGGTTAACTTTGTGAGGTCGAGGGCCTTGCTTTATTTAATTTGAGTTTTATTCAATATAGAATACTTAATTTCTTTCCAGTATTTTTTTTAACCATGAGCAAATAAAAAAGCACATTTGGTAAAATTGAGTTGTACAATAAATTGGTTGGCTTAATTTAATGATCAATTATTAATGAATGAGTAACAGATAAGTAAATTCCATAAATTATCCCTAAGCTTCTTTTTAGTGAGTAATGATAGCATATTTTCCCACTGAAATGCTGACAGTTGCAAAATTAGCAGATTCAAGTTTCATTACCTTTTGATTTCCCTGTCTGCCTTCTAATGAGAAATCTAATGAACAAGGAAGTGGCCAGGAGGAGACAGTGAAAAAGATAAATAGAGGCAAAAAGACTAAAACACACAGGCCCAAGTGTGCTTCTGTGGCTACTCACCACATCACGGCAATAGCCACCATGTCAGAGCCTGCTCTATGTATAATAAGCCTTTCGTGTATAGAACAAAAGTGTGATACAACAGCATGAGCAAAGGTGAACATGTCTAATATGCTGAGGTCTCTGAGAGAAATTTAAGAACAATTTAAAGACACGCAGCACAATTCTATTCATTCTGATTTTAAGCAGGGTATTTCAA
>PVJC01007903.1:0-49992 GCA_004026665.1 Murina feae
TATAAAATTGTACATAGGCGATAATTGTGTTCTGATTATCAGGAGGCTCATGATGTCACTTTGCCCAATTATTTGTGATGTTTTCTCACTTGTTTTTGTGGTTTCTACCAAATTTTGTTTTATTTCCCTCTCTTTTATGTCTGGATTTTTTCTATACTATTTCAAATAAAATATAGACATCATGACACTTTTATTTCTCTTTATAGGGTTTCCCAAAAAATGTATACACACACTTTGAATAATTATAAAGGCAGTGTTTAGCAAAATACATGTCATTTTCAAAATTGAGCTATCATTTGTTAATGTGTGTATACATTTTTGGGGGGATACCTTGTATTTCAGCATGTATTGCCTAAGAATGTGTACTCTTCTTCATAAATCACTTTATAATGATCACACCCAAAGCATTTAACATTAATACAATTCATTAACTAAAGATCAAATTTCCCCAAATTATTCTGAAAATGTCCTTCATAGCCGTTTCCCTCTCAACTAATATGTAATTAAAGCTTTAAATGCATTTAGTTATCATGTCTCTTCTGTTGTCTTTCATTTAACACAGTTCATCTTTTTTAGACTCTCATGAAAAAACATTTTTGAAGAGTCCAGAGCGGCCTTTCAGTTTGAATTTGTCTGTGTTTTGCCCCTCAGTATTAGATTCAGATTAATCATTTTTGGCAAAAATTATACATAGGTGATATTGTATTCTGATTATCAGGAGGCTCATGATGTCACTTTGCGATGTTTTCTCATTTGTTTATGTAATTTCTGCCAAATTTCTTTGCTGTAAAGGTCACTTACCCCTTTTGTAACTCATAAGTGTTCTGTGGGGGAAATTCTGAGGTTTTAGGCTCCATTAATGGTTCTTTTCTGAATCAATTGTTGTCATGGAGGATGTAAATGAACATCAATATATTTTTTTAAATGGTCCCCAAGTGATTTTAAAGTACAGCCAGGGTTGGGAATCACTAAACCAGCACTTCTCAATTTGTTTACATATCCCCTGGGGATCTTGTTAAAATGCAATTTGGATTCAGCAAAACTGGGGTGAAGCTGAGATTAAGCATTTCTAACAAGTTCCCAGTTGCAGCAGGTGCTGCTGGTCTGCATGGACCACACTGGATCAAAGGTCAGTCTAGACTCCAGACAACACCTACAATTCATTCTAGGTACAATACCTGTCTTCCCCTATATGTTTGCCTGGTTACAAATATCAGGACACACTCTAGCAATTCTGCACAGGAAAGGCAGATGTGCCCTGACTGGGAATCTAAGCAAAAACCTTTTGGTGCACAGGACGACACCCAACCAACTGACCGGGGCCCCAATGAAATATTCTTATATTAGGCTTTATATAAATTTGTATATAAGTCAGCTTTTGCCGTGTAACTAACCACTCCAAATGTAGTGAGTTAAGCAATAAGCACTTATTATTTCCCTTGTTCTGTGTGTCTGGGCGTTTTGTGGCTGGGTGTGGATAGTCCAAGATGGCCTCTCTCACATGTCTAGTGACTGCCATTAATTTAATCAAGCATCATCTTGGAATATCAGGAAATATGGAGACTAGAGAAATGTGTTACATGTCATCATAAGGATGTAATCAACCAAATCCAGTTTACTGGAAATTTACAGGAGCAATAACTTAAGATGTATGTCAACCAAAACCTACTTTGCATCCTGATTTGAACAGATCAGTGTAATTTCAAACAATTAGGGAAGACTGATATGAACTAAAATGTGGCAGTCATGAATGTATTATTGTTAATGCTGTTAGGTGTAATAGTGAAATTGTGCTTATGTTGTTTTTTAATGTTAGTCAGTTAGAAATACTAAAAATGTCTGGATTAAATAACAGATGAAAATACTTCAGGAAGAAAGGGGGAGTGGGGAATAGATACAGGAAATAAGAATGGCAAAATATGATAATTGTTGAGGCGCGGTGCTGGTACATAGGATGCATTCCACTCTTAGATGTTTTGTTTATGTTTTTATATTAAGAACTAAATAAAATTAGCTTTGACTCTGTAATTCTACTCCCAAGAGTGCATTCTTAGAAAATAATCTAAAATATAGAAAAATCTTTAAGCATAAAGATCCCAGCAATATTATGAGTGCCAAAATTAAGAACAATATAAGTAGGGGAACAATTTTGTAAACTATATTCCTCATGGGATTATAACGTGGCTGTTAAACACAGATGTTTATGAGGAGTTGCAATCCTATGACAAAGTGCTTATGTTAAAATATCAAGTGCAAAAAAATAGGCCACAGGATTTTATATAAATTTGTATAGAAGTCAGCTTTTGCCGTGTAACTAACCACTCCAAATGTAGTGAGTTAAGCAATAGGCACTTATTATTTCCCTTGTTCTGTGTGTCTGAGTGTTCTGTGTCTAGGTGTAGATAGTCCAGGATGGCCTCCCTCACAAGTCTGGTGGTTGCCAGGCTAATTGGGATAAGGGGGCCTCATCGGGGAATGTCTATTTCTGATTCCTATGATCTCACATCTTCCAAAAGGCTAGTCCAGGCTTCTCATAGCAATTTCATGGTTCCATAGAGCAGCAAGAGCAAGTATCAAGGTGCAAGCACTTGTCAAGCTCATGCTTGTCTCAATTTACTAATGTCCCATTGGCCAAAGCAAGTCAGGCAGACCAAGCCCAGAGTCAGTAAGGAGGGCATTAGGCAGTAGGTTGGCTAGAGCAGCTATTTTCTTGCTTTAAAAAAAAAAAAATTATTAATGTATTTTTATTGATTTCAAGAGAGGGAGGGAGGGAGGGAAGAAGGGAGGGAGAAAGAGAGAGAGAGAGAGAGAGAGAGAGAGAGAGAGAGAGAGAGAAATATTAATGATGAGAGAGAACATCCTCCCTGGGGATTGAGTCCCCAACTGGGGATCAAACACGCAACCTGGGCATGTGCTCTTGGCCAGAATTGAACCTGGGACCCTTTAGTTCGTAGGCCGACAGTCTATCCACTGAGCCAAACCGGCTAGGGCTAGAGCGGCTATTTTCAACCTTTTTCATATCATGGCACATGTAAGCTATTACTAAAATTTTGTGGCTTACCAAAAAATATGTTTTTTGCTGATCTGACCAAAATATAGCTATAATTTTGATCTATTCATACTGAGTAGCTATTGTGTTGGCTGTTGTCATTTTTTTATTTGACAATCTAAGGGGGAAAATGGTCAGACTAAATAGTCAGGTATTGATGTTTTAAAAATTCTTGTGGCACACCAAGAATTGCTGGGATAGAGGGAAGCATGAATAAGCCAGAGGTCTTTACTGCAAGAATCTACCTCAAAAATGTTTTTATTTGTGGTTTTAAAAAAAACTACATTATTAAGACCAAAAGGAACTATCAAAGTGTTTTTTAATTAATTTCTTTATTTTAAATTACAGTTTACTTTCAATATTATTTTGTATTGGTTTCAGGTGTACGGCATAGTGGTTAGACAATCATATATTTTACAAAGTGTTTCCCTTAATATTTCCAGTTCTCACCTGGCACCACATAGCTCTTACAATATTATTGACCATATTTCCTGTGCTGTACTTTACATTCCCACGATTACGTATTTTCTATCTACCAATTTGTACTTCCTAATCCCTTCACCGCTTTCACCACTCCCCCAACCCTCCTCCCTTCCGGCAACCATCAATTTGTTCTCTGTATCTATTAGTCTGTTTCAAGGTTGCTTGTTCATTTATTTTGACCCTGAGATTCCGCATAATAAGTGAAATCAAAATGTTAATAATGATGATTGTCTTTGAGGTATTTTTCATTTTAATACTTTGCTGTGTATTTTAAACTGCTCATGGTAAGTATATATATATATATATTTTTATCATTAGAAAAATAAAGTTAGAAGGAAAGAGGAGAGGGAAAGAGGAAGGGAGAGAGAAGGGAGGAAGGGAGAGAGAAGGGAGGAAGGGACGGAAGAAAGGAAGAACTCCTGAAACTGATTTACAGCTGGAAGGCTGGTTGCTTTCCAGGGGCTGAA
Organism: Murina feae; assembly: GCA_004026665.1. NCBI lineage: Eukaryota > Metazoa > Chordata > Mammalia > Chiroptera > Vespertilionidae > Murina > Murina feae. The sequence goes on from PVJC01007903.1 coordinate 4,000, forward strand.
TTTTCCAGAAGAGTGAAGCTGGGAAGTGCAATAAAATCTAAGTGGCCTCTTTCTCTGCCTTCCTCAGCCCTCAAGGTTGTTGGATGTGCAGAGGACCACAAAGCATCCAGTCCAGTTCTTGTCTTCAGCATCCATTTGAAGAGACTTCTGCTCAAAGCTTCCATGTGCTGGGGCTTTGGCTTCCACCAAAGCTTTGGATAGACTATTTCAACCCAAGCTCTGAGGCTGGAGAACTGTGCTGATAAAACAATCCTTTGGTATGGAGCTGGGTGTGGCGAATGCACATCTTTCTATAAAGTTTTCTCCCAAAACTTATCTCCTTCACTCCCTCTGGGCGTGTTCAGTTGAAAATCAAGTAATTACTTTTCAGAAAACTTATAAATTCTGCATTTGGTCTAAGTTCAGGGTTTCTCAACCTAGGACCTCATTTTGGGCTGGGTAATTCTTTCTTGTGGGGCTGTCTTGTGTACTGTAGGATGTTTAGTGGCATTTCTGGCCTCTACTGGATATATGGTTAAACCTTTCCCTTCCCCATTTGACAACCGAATGTGTTCCCAGACATTTCCCATTGCCAAATGTTTCCTCTGGGTGATGGTTAAGAGTCACTGACCTACCCCCTTGCTACTCAAAGTATGGATCATGGACAGGCAGCACAAGTATCACCTGGGAACTTGTTAGAAATGTAAATTGTCAGTCTTCAATCCAGACCCACTGAATCAAAATCTGCATTTTCACAAGATGCGATTTGTATGCTCATTAAGATGAGAGGCCTGGCCCTGACTGGTTTGGCTCAGTGGATAGAGCGTTGGCCTGCAGACTGCAAGGTCCCAGGTTTGATTCCCGTCAAGGGCATGTACCTTGGTGTGGGCACATCCCCAGTAGGAGGTGTGCAGGAGGCAGCTGATCAATGTTTCTCTCTCATCTATGTTTCTAACTCTCTATCCCTCTCCCTTCCTCTCTGTGAAAAATCAATAAAATATATTTTAAAAAAAAAAAGATGAGAGGCCTGGCCTAACACCGTGCAGAAGTTAGCCTCTAATGTATTTTGCTGACTCAGGTGAAACTGACATTTTTAACATAAAAAGAAAAAATATCAAGGCCATGGTCTGGCCTTATTGACACCATGTTCTTTCCCGCTGTTCCTTAACTCAGTGCTTGCACTAGAATCTCCATGAACTTTCTCAACCCTACATGAGTCGAAGCCTCAGATTTCCTGATTCGATGGGTCCAAAATGGGGGTTTAGGGCTTATGAATTTCAAACTGTCTCTCCAGGTGATGTACTCCCAGTTGAGAACCCTTGCTCTCACAGTACTGGGTACTTTGCTGCCTCACACCAGATCAATTATTCAAATTGTAAAATCTCCGGACAGAGTAATTGGGTAAGAAGTGAGCCCTGGCCCTACCTATTTCAGAAGCACAGGGGAAATGGGTCATATTTTGGATTTTGGCGGCGGATTCTATTCTGTGGCCTCCAAACATGGAAATGTGGCCCCTGGGAGTAGCCATTTGCTGAATCCCCTCTCTTGCCTGGAGCTGCTCTCTCTGTCATCACACTCTGCATTGCACAGACTCCACCACGCTCAGACACAGAAAGGAAAGAAAGCTTTCCTTTCAAGAGTACCCAAGCTTGCTTATTTTCCTCGGGCCTCAAACAAGAATGGCTGGAAAAAATGACAGGGCAGGGTTTCTTGGAAAGCAATCTGGCCTGCATCCGCATTAATGATTAAAATGTGTCCTCATGTGCCTATTCCCCAACGGACAGCACATTCCTAAGCTGTTCTAACTCAACGATCAGAAATTCTGGAGTTCTTTTATTCAATTCTCAAGGTTTAAATTCTTTTCCCCCTGAAGAATCAGATCCAGACACCACTGATTAAAGGATTCTATAAGTCCTATAGAATATCTAGCATCTATCTATCTATCTATCTATCTATCTATCTATCTATCTATCTATCTATCATCTCTCTCATTTATCTATCATCATCATCTCTTTATCATCATCTAGATATAGGTAGTTGTAGAGATATTTATATTACAAAGAAATATAACCTTGATTTAGAAACATAATAAAGCTTTTACAATCCTATTAAAGTCTAGTGGCTAGGATACTCTTGAAGTTGTCAGGGTAACATAGAAAAAGCCAAGAACAGACTGCCTTGTGGAATCTTAGGAAAACTGACTGGCTCTATTATACTCTCAGGGTCATGGAGGCAGGCTATAAGACATTTTAGGTCCAGTCGAAAGGAATGCATTTTCCTAGAATATACAGGGGCTACCATTGTACTACATAAATTGATTTTTCCCCCTTCACAAGTAACTACAAAATTAACTAGTTTCAATGTGATGAGAATTTAACTTAAAGGTAAAGATTCACCAATTTGAGTGCAGCTAATCATTCCCATTTGTGTCAACTTTGTTAAATTTATGAGACCTTTGTTTCTTATTACCCATCAGTATCTTCATTTGCATATATTCTATTCAATTAAATATTTACATAATGACATCAATTGCTATACTGAAAATAATGACAATTGATGGTTACTGAAGTGGGACTGTTGGCAGCTACACAATCACCCCCATGAGTTAGCCTGAAATCATCAAAGTCTGCTGAGAGTTAAAAGTTCAAATTCAGCCTTTGAAAAATGCATTGGGAAAGTGGAGGGATGGAAAAGAATATTTCATGCTAATGGAAACCAAAACAAAAGCTGGGGTAGCAATACTTATATCAGACAAAATAGACTTTTTTAAGATTTATTTTTAAATTGATTTTAGAAAGAGGAAGGGAGCAAGAGAAACATCAATGTGAGAGAGAAACATCCATTGGTTGTCTCCCGCACTCACCCCAATCCAGGACTGAACCCAAAATTTGGGTATGTGCCCTGACTGGCAATTGGGCCCACCAATTTTTGGCGTATGGGATGATGCCCCAGCCAACTGAGCCACACTGGCCAGGGCCAGACAAAATAGACTTTAAAACAAAGACTATAATAAGAGACATAGAAGGGCATCACATAATGATAAAGGGATTAGTCCAACAAGAGGATATGACCCTTGTAAATATTTACACACCCAACGTAGGAGCACCTAAAATATATAAAGCAAATATTGACATAAAGGGGGGGGTATCAACAGTGATACAGTTATAGTAGGGGACTTTAACATCCCTTTGACATCAATGAATAGGTCATCCAGACAGAAAATCAGTAAGGAAAGAGTGGCCTTAAATAACACTTTAGATGGATTTAGTTGATATTTTTAGAACATTTCACTCAAAAGCAACAGAATATACAATTCTTTTCAAGTACACATTAAACATTTTTCAGGATAGACTACATGTTAGGGTCCAAAACAAATTTTAATAAATGTAGGAAGACTGAAATCATATCAAGCATCTTCTCTTATCACAATGGTATAAAACTAGAAATCAATTATGAGAAGAAAACTAAAAAACACACAAACACAAGATTTTATGTCTTCAAAAATCTTCCTTCTATTCTCCTCAAAATTTAGACTATTACTCTCCTATCACTATACCACCCCCTGCTTCATGGTATTTATAAAGAGAAGCAGAAGTGGTGGAGATTTTTAGTATTTCTCTTGGAGTATCATCTTGTGCTTGCATCTTATTTCAAGGAGCTCTGACATAGGCAGCACTTGCCAATGAGGCCTCTAACAGCTTTAGAATGTCATTTGGGCGATTTTAATTTACAAATATGGTCATTAAATTCTAACCAAAGTTTTGAACCCAAACATAAAAATAAGACAAGTATTTACATTAGATAAATCCTGCATTTTAAAAAGGACAAGGAAGATTACTTCACTTCACATTATGTATCCCAAGCAGATAAAATTCCTGCAGAGAAAGGGAACAAAGATTATCTGCCAGCTGCTGGCCTGTGTTAGGGAAGGCTCTGTCTAGGGGTACCAAAGGGAATATAATCCAAACTGTGAGCCAGGTAAAGCCAGGTGTGCAGGCTGTTTCATCTGAAATCTATTTGAGGATGCTGGTTTTAAATCTACTCAACTGCAGACTCTTGTTTGCAAATGATAGAAATCTAACTCAAACTAGTTTAAGTCTAAACATGGATTTATTAATAAAAACAGTGGACTCTTGGAACCCATGTAGCTCTTGGATCATGGGTCTCTTGGAACTCATGAACAAGAATATTAGTTGGGCCTCAGAAATTATATGGAGTCAGAGACTCAAATACCACCAGCCTCTCTGTCTTATCTCTGCCTCTCTGAGCTTAACCCCTTTTTCTCAGCAATGCATCTTCTTCTAGTCCTCCAGTCCATATGATTTGAAACATGGTTGTAGAGAGCTCCTATATTTTATATGTTTAACAAATTCAGGTACCAAAGAGAGACTGTTACAACTCTTTTACAGTCTCTGGTCCAAAAATCAATGAGAAGCTCTCATTGGATCATTGGGGGTCTTCCCTTAAATCTATTAGCTGTGGGCAGCGGCCAAGGTCACATGATAACCTGGCAGCTTGGAGGCAGGGAGCAAGGTCCAGGAGCAGCAACTAGAAGGTGAGTAGTGCCAGCCAGTCATTCCTGTGGGTGTCCACAGAACCAACAATCCCACCTTTTTAATGCCTTCTTTTTCATTCATTAATCTATGTATGAGCCTGGAGAAATATGCTATGCTCATGGATTGGAAAACTCTTTATTTTAAAAATTAATTCTCCCCAAATTGATTTATAGATTACACATAATTCTTATTAAAATCTCAACGTGTTTCTTAATAGATCTTGACAAGCTGATTCTAAATTTATGTGAAAGTACAAAGGGCCAAGAATAGCTAAGATACTGGCCTATACTGGAAATTCTAATCTATGTGATGATCCATTTCCTTCTTACTCAAGATGTAATTTTTAAAAAGTGAGAAAGAACCCTGGTAAGTGTGTCTTAGTTGGTTGGGCATCAATCTGAACATCGAAATGTTGCTGGTTAGATTCTCTGTCAAGAGACATGCCCGGGTTTTGGGCTTGATCCCTGGTAGGGGGCATGCAGGAGGCAGCTGATCAATGCTTTACTCTCGCTTCAAAGTTTCTCTCTTCCTCTCCATTCTGCTCTCTCTAAAAATTAATTTAAAATATTAAAAACAAATAATGTTATTTTGTGATGATTAAACTTCTATCTTGTGTATTGTATCAAATTATTTTAAGATAATTAATTTTTATTACATTAGTTTGCTAATAATTTATCATCTATAATAATAAAAGTGTAATATGCTAATTAGACCAAGCGTCCTGAAGGACGTCCTTCTGGATGAAGCTGTAGCAGCAAGGCCCGAGGCAGAGGAGGCAGAGGTGACAGAGGTGCCTCCCCGCACCCCCCATGTAGCCTCGGCAGGAACTGAGCCCCTTGCATGAATTTCATGCATTGGCCTCTAGTATAAATATAATGCATAATTACTGTTGGTATTTTATTTGATGTTTTGTAATATAATTACAAATTCTGCATTTGAAATACATTTATGTAGTTTGATTTTTAAAAACTGATTTCCTAATAGCTTGTAAAATACTAGTTGTATTAGTCATAGTTCAGCCTCTCTCTCTAATATATAGGGATTGTCTTGTGCAATGGTGGGGAGTGGCTAAACAGTCCACAGAAGGGCAGAAAGTCAGGCTCAAAGGTCACAAGCAGACTGGAGCCCCACAAGCACAGGTGGAAGCGAGTTCACAGGCACTCAGGAAGGGAGACCCAGACGGATGAGAGAAGGATTGCATGAATCCCTGGCAGAAGCTGTGCTATGCTACAAAATGCTGCTGCCATCCTTACATATTCTGATTCTATAACTTATTTCCTAAGCTCATTTCTTCTACAAATTACTTCTTCTGCCTCTGTGATTGTCTAAATAAATGTTCTCTTATAGTGTGAGTCTTGGCTTTGAATTCTTTCCTGGCCAGACTCAAGTACCAAGGTTGTAGAACCCAGGTCCAGTCTGACCCCACTGCTCTAATGCCTGGTGCCATTCCTTTCCTCGCCAACAGAATCAAACTAGAAAGGAAGTTCTGGGGTCTGTAGTCTAGCCACATCACACACCTAGCTCACTAGTGTGAATGCCAGTTTTGGTAGATAATACCATGATATTATATGGTGGACACTCAATAAGTGTTGGATGAATGAATACATTCACATTTCTGTAGTATATAGATGTATTTTGTGTGTGTGTGGCAGGGGCAGACAAAAATATTTGGGTAGAGACAAACAGCCATCATGAACTACTTTAATAATGTCTAACCATCCATATAGAATTCATTTAGAGAAACGTGAAAAATTAAGCTTCGTGCAGAATGGAAGAGAGCATATGGATACCTTCTGCAGTGGGTTGAATGGTGGTCCTCCAAATGATATGTACTAATCCCTAGAACTTGTGATATAACTTTATTTGGAAAAAGTGTCTTTGTGGATGTAATTAAGTTAAGGAGCTCACTATGAGGTCATTCTGGATAATCTGGGTGTCCCCAAGATCCTTATAAGTGTCCTTACAAGAGGAAGGAGGAGGCAATGTGACCACGGTGTCAGAAATTGAAGAGTGCTGCCCGTGAATTCTGTAGCCACCAAAAGCTGGTGAGAAAGAGGTGAGAAAAGATTCTCCCCAGAGCCTGCAGAAGGAGCACAGCCCTGCTGACACCTTGATTTCAGACTCTGACCTCCATAACTGTCAGAGAATAAATTCATGTTATTTAAAGCCACCCAGTTTGTGGTCGTTTGTTATGGCGGCCACAGGAACCTAACACACCTGTGTCAGGCATTTGAGATCTCATGGCCACTTTGCCCAGGGCTGTGTGGTCTGTGGGCATGCACCTTCTACATCCCACCTTGACTGCCATCCCAGGGTTGTGTCCAACAACACAGGAAATATTTGCAAGGGGCAGAGCAAACAGGTAGGAGGTGTGTGTGTGGGAGCCTGGCTAGAAGGGCTAGGTCAGGCCCCGAGGTCTGGAACCCTTCAGATTCCCTGGAGCATTCCCCTATTCCCACCACTGCCCTTTCCTCTCTCATCATCAGGGACAACCAGGGAATAAGGAGAAAAGGAAAGTCCTCCTATTTCTTGCAGACTGGTTTTTCTGCAGAGCATGATCCTGGGGAAGGATCAGCCCTCCTGGGCAGCCCTGAGGGGCCTGGTGGCATTGAAGAGGAGTGGGGTTCCTGCCACCCACAGCTCAGCTATAGCTCAGCTCCCAGCGTGGCATTCAGACGGACTTCCCTGCTCTCTGCAGCTGCTTTTTTTTCTCTGTCCAACCTGGCTCTGTGATCTCCAACGCCTCAGCCCCTAGACGCAGGGCAGCTCCACTTTCCTCGCATGACTGGCAAGCACAGCAGGGCCAGGCAGGAATCATCATCAGTCAGGGAACAGGATATTTCCACAGTCTTATGAGTGATCTGCTAAAAATACTAAGTAATTTCAACAGATTACTTAAAAGTTACAAAGGGAAAAATGGTAACTTCACCATGGAGAGAACTGATAGACACCACTCTAACTAGATGATCAGAATTATCATCTCTTGGTGATGGGTGGAAATGACCGCATGCCTCCTGCTGTGAGGAACTGAGAAAGGCAAACATCACTTTTAGGACATGACTGCCTCCCAAATGCATAACCCGAGACAGCAAACTCAAGTTGAAGGCCACTTTACAAATAAGTGTGCCTCAAGAATAAAAGACAAAGAAAGACTGAGGAAGTATTCCAGATTAAAGGAGACTAAAGTGATATGATATGACAATCTATATGATACGATATGATAACTAAATGAAAAATATAGTTTTAAAGGGAAAATAGTATAATGAACAATTGAGACAATTGGAGATGTTTGAGTATGGACTGTATCTATATATATAAGAGCCTAATACGCAAGTTGTCCCCTCGGGAGTTCGACCAGGAGACCTGGACTTAGATTGCTTGCTATGATGTGTGCTGACCACCAGGGGGCGATGCAGAATGAAGGGAGATCCTGGCCCACAGCTGGCAGCTGGAAGGCCCTGATTGACTCTGATTGCCAGCAGAGCTTAGGGACCCTACCTGTGCATGAATTTTGTGCGCCAGGCCTCTAGTATTAGATAATAGTGTCATATTAATGTTAAATTGCCTTCATTGAATCATCATGTAAAAGAGCGTACTTGTAGCCTGCTGGTGTGGCTCAGTTGGTTAAGCATGGTCTCATATACTAGGAGGTTGCTAGTTCGATTCCTGGTCAGGGCACATGCTCTGAGTTGTGTGCTTCTCCCCAGTAGGGGGCGTGCCAGAGGCAACCAATAGATGTTTCTCCCTCATTGATGTTTCTATCTTTCTTTCCCTCTTCTTTTCTCTATCTGAAATATGTATTTATATACAGTATCCTTATTTTTAGGAGAAACCAATGAAATATTTAGGGGTAAAGGGACAAAAGATGCAGGGTCTGTAATTTATTCTCAAAGGGTTCAATAACAATAATGATAATTCTATCAGAAGATTAAGTAAATGTTAACAACTGTTGAATCAATGGTTGGACACTTGGTGACAGGTACATGTATTGAAGTTAATTGTACTATTCTTACCAATTTTTTTCTATGTTTAAAATATTTCAAAATTAAAAATTAAAAAACCCATAGGGCTTTTGCTTTCTGTGGATTACAGAGATATAGAACAAAATGAATTGATGATTCCCCGCCCCCCCCATCATTCAAATTAATCCATCTGAACAAACATTCAAAAGCCTCTATGGGCCCAGATTAGTGTTGGGTGCTGCAAGGAACGTGCAGGGAATAAAATGCCCTTCCCCACCTAAGCAAGGGAGGCGTGCAGGGGCTGGTGGCACTGAAGGGGTGTGGAGTTCCTGCCACCCACAGCTCAGCTATGGCTCCCAGCATGGCATTCAGATGGACTTCCCTGCTCTCTGCTGCTGCTATCCCCGCTCTCTGTCTGCTGGGGGTGAGGGAGGAGAAACAGATGAATACACTAAGAACAAGAATGCGAAGCATAATGGGAGCAGTGCCTCAAGAAAGGTGTGAACTGGGGCACAGGCCATAAGCGCCACAGAGATGAGACCCTTCTGAGTGGACCTGGCATTTGCAGTGTGATGTGAAAGTTGGTAGGTGGGAAGCCTAGAGGAACAGAACTGGAAACCTGGGCACCCTGAGTGTGAGCAAGTCTCATTGCCTTGAGCACTTTTGTTAAGTACAGGTAGGGAAGGCAACACCTGTCTTCTACCTTTGGGTTCAGTGGCCAGAGCCTGAAACATAGACAAACAACAGATTCACAGACAAAGGTTTACTGCTCAGGCACACAGGAAGGAGCCAACACAGGAAGGAGCTGGCTCTTACTTAAGGTTAGAGTCAAAAGTTTATATTCCTAACTTAATAGGAGAAAGGGAGGGGAGTGTCTTGGGCTCCTAGGAGAGGTAAAGGGTGGTAAATTAAATATATGTGGGCAACTAATGGAAGATGAAGGTTGTTTGGTAAGGTTTTGTAGGTATAAGAAAAATCCAAACCTGCAGAGAATTTTTAAATTTATTTTAGTCAAATTGATGACAATTGCCAGGAAGCAAAATCTCAACAGATTCAGAAAATGCTCTGGAAAAATGGAATTTTTTGCCACTTATTTTGTACATCAGAATCAAAGGGCAAGACGTAAGCCAGCTATATGAAACCCATTGGTGATAGATTAGGGAGGCAGGAGAAAGCAAAGTGGGAAATATCTTAGATTAGATAAAAAGTAGAATGGATAGACACTTCTTTTATATTGGTGGGTACAGAATACTTAACAATTAACATACACAGCACATAGAGATGGTACTTGGAAGAACAAGATAATAGTGAGGGGTTCATGGTCTCGTCTGGTCTCATTCTGGTGGGAGATTGTGCTAAACTTGTTGGGTTCAGTATGTGGCCTCTTTTTCGTCCACAGCTTGTTATGGAGACTCAAGTCATAATAAGCTGGTCAGAGTTATCTCTAAGTGTGTGTGTGTGGGGGGGGCACCTTTGTGCTGCCTGCCATTGAGTTAACTCCTGGTGAGTCTATGATTGATGTCTGCAATGTCCTGTCCTCAACAGCCCTGCTCAGCTCCTGTAGACTCATGCCTGTGGCTCCTTCTATGGAGTCAACCCTTCTCAAATTTGGTCGTCTTCTTTTCCTGCTACCTCCGATTTCTCCCAGCATTATTGTCTTTTCCAAAGAACCCAGCCTTCTTATGATGGGCCTCAAGTAAAATAGCATCGCTTTTGTCATTTTTGCCTGCAGTGGCGTTTCAGGCTTAATTTGCTCTAGGACTCACTTGTCTTTCTGCTGGTCCAGGGTATCCATAGAGCTCCCTTCCAACACCATATTTCAAATGAATCCTTTATATTTTCTTATCAGTTCTCTTCACTGTCAAACTTTTGCATCTGTTCGTAGTAAACTGGGAATGTGAGGGTGTGGATAGTCTCAGCCTTGGCATGAAGGACACATCTTTGCTAATTCTTCCGAACCTCAGCCTTCTCTCGATTTCTTGGCTGCAGTCTCCATTTGAATGGACTGAGCCAAAGCAAGCAAAACCTCCAACAATGTCAGTCTGCGCTGTCTATATTAGAGTTTTGAGTTTTGTAGTCATGAGTTTTGTGTTAGTGTTCAAATGCAGTCCTGCATGACACTTTCTTCTTTCACTTTCATCAGAAGCTGTTTCAAATCATGGCTACTTTCTGCCAGGCAGACGTGTCATCAGCATATCTAAGTGCCTGGTATTTCTGTCACCAATTTTCAAATGGAAGCACATCTTTTACAAAAGAGAAATCTATGCCTTACTTCAGGCAGAAAAAAAGGACAAAGAACTCCTGTGTTTTCTGTTTCTTAATTGCCTTCTGCTCAACAGAATCCCTATACCACAGTGGCATATTATGAGGCAGGGAATTCTAACCTCCTTCAGATGTACTTGGATGTCAAGCTCTACATGAAGATATACTAGTAAACCCATCAGTGCAGCAGGGACTTACTTGTTCACTGATGCATCCTTAGTGCCTGGAACAGCGAGCGCCTGTTTCCGGATGTTGGGAAATCTCATGTGCTGGAGTCGCACAGATCCTGCTTGGAGTAGCATAGAAGCTGCTTATCCTGGGAAAGGGACCCGGAAGGGTGGCTAATATCTGCTAGCCTTTCACCAGGGAGGGAAACCAAGCCACAGGAGGAAATCGCTTTTTTGAATCAGGTAACACGGGGTCTGAATAAACTCTGTCCGCGCCGTGCATGAGGTGCAGGACAAAGTCACAAGCTTGGTGGCTGTTTTTGGTTTACACTGGTCACTAGTCAGCATCTGCGGGCAGAGAAGGGCTCCCTGGAGTACCTCCCTTCCCAAATCTTCCCTCCCTGGAGATTTTCCCCTTGTAGGTCAGTCACTTGCCCGGGAAGGGAGGCAAACACTGGTGACAACTCCAGCCCATACTCACAGCACCCACCATTGCTTGTGTCACCCAAGGCTCTCATCTGGGACCTCTGACTTAGTGGTTCTAAAGCACAGCAGGGGAGTAGAAGTCATCCGGGATATATATATATTTTTATGTAAAGTATAACAAACACAGAAAAGTGCACATGGGTAAATAGCGTGATGAATTCTCACAAAGTGAACAAACCAGGTAACTCCCAGTTCAGGACACAGGATATCACCAACTGGCCTCTCTGGAGTCCCTTTCATGCCACCTCCCTGTCCCCCCAGAGCTTCTGCTTCATAAAACTGCCCAGAGGCCTGGTGCTTTTACAGTGCTGCACAGGTGGTCGATAGGCATAGCGAGGCTTGGAAACCACTCCCCGCAGTCATATGACCTCTTTCGTCATAAGTGGAACTAGAGGATGCTTTGCTGCCAGTCTTCCACTCAGCACCAGTAGCTGCCTGGCTGTGTTTACCCACCTGGCAGTGGGCATTTCCTGTAGCTGGGGTCTGCAGAGCATGTGAGCGCAGCTCCTGGGCTCAGGAAGCCAATTGACTGGTTCCAGCCTGGGCATGTGGCCCTCTCTTCCTGGCAGGAGTTGCATGAAGAGGTATTTTTGGAAGGTGCAGGAATTCCGTAGCCATTTGGAAAACGCCTGCTCATAGGCTAGATTCTCGTTTTAAAATGCTGATGTGGCTGAGGGGCCTGATCTAGCCAGTTTTCCTGGATCTAGGGGTGGGGAAAGTGAGGAGGCATTTTCTTTGAATTGTATCCCCATTTTATTTTTGTCTCAACTCCCTCTGTCCCACAAGCTTCAAGGGAATTGTGAGGTGTCTCCTGCAGCTCCTTGGCGCTTTGATGCTGTCTGCAGGTAAGTGTTTAACTCGTCCCAAGTAAGCCAGGCCTTTGGGGTCATTTTAAGTCAAGCGAAAGTTTACCCTCAATTCCCTATTAAGAATCTTTGGCCCTGAAGTCCTTACCTGGAGTCTGTCACCCTCCCTTCCAGGTAGGACTCTGAGCTCCCTCTTACTCTCTTTCCTGTGTCCCCACTCTGCTTTGCTCTGGTTGCCTTCATTGATAACCACAGCTTTTGCTAACCATCTATTCATTCATTCTCCCATCCATTCATTCATTGAGTGCCACACCCTATGTAGGGGACAGGGTAGAGATGGGGCAGACAAACTACCTTCTGTCCTCATCATTTCTGCCCTTACCCTAAGAACTTTGTTTTCCCCACTTTTCCACTTCCTCCCACAGCCATGTCTGTGCTCTCTGAGAGATGTCTGCTCCTGCACTTGCACTTCAAAGGTAGCCTGTCCGCTCCTTTTCCCGTTCAAACTCCTTGCTTCTAGCCTTCATTTCTAGCTCTTTGGGTCTGGGCTAGAGAATAAAAAAGTAGGACCTGGCCTGGTTCTCTTCCTCATTTTTCTTTTTCTGAGGTCGCCCCTGTCACATCCACCTCCCAGCTCTGCACCAGCTTCTCTCCAGGCCAGATCTGGGAATGGAAATGCCACGAAGCGAAGTGAGATGTGCTACCCAAGCACCGTTGCTAGTTTACTGTGCATCCTTCTGAAGATGGTCTATGAAAATCACAAAAACACACTGGGTGTATTATATAGGCTATTTTTAACTTTGTTTTTTTCATGTAAGAGTATATTTTGGAGTCTATTTTAAAAAGCTTTTAAAGTTGATTTTTAGAGAGTGAGGGAAAGGGGGAGGGAAACATTGATGTGAAAGCAAAACATTAGTTGGCTGCCTCCTGCACGCCCCCTGCCAAGAAAGAGCCTGCAACCCAGGCATCAAGTGCACAGGATGACACCCAACCAACTGAGCCACACTGTCCAGGGCTGGAGTCTTTTTTTCTTATTAGTTCCATGAGGGAGACATGAGGCAGATTAACAAGAGAAAATAATCAAATTTAATTATGTGTGTACATATGAGGGCCTCCATAAGAACATAGAGCCCGAGGACAAACTGGGCAGCTGAGGCTATGTTGCCATCTTGAGTTAGCTGATGGTGGGATGGGGGAGTGGGGGGTGGGAGGGGAAGGGGAGGTGTGGTTTGGGACTTCAAAGGGGAAGAAGGCAATTCAAATGTTTGGTAAACAAATGTTTGCTGGGCCATCTTTACACAGTGGCCCACAGCGAGGACGGACTTCGAGCAAAGCTCCCTCCCTGTCCATTACACACCAGTTCATACTGAACTATAGCTATCGATGATGACAGCTCTTTTTCTGGAGTTATCTAAATTCTTTTAGGCAGTTGGGGGAAGGTCAAAGGTCCACCCTGAGTCTTTGCTTCTTAAAAATAGCCAGCTAAAAATAATCAATATCCCCCAAAAAGGCACATTATGTAGTGGCAAAACTCTGCTTCCTCGGTACATATCCTACATGAGTTGGTGGTAGATTTAGAAAGCAGAGAAAGCTTGTTTCCAAGTGCGCCAGGGCAACTGAAGATGGAGCTTCTGGCTGCTTGCCACAGACAGTGTGGCCCTGGGGCCACCTGAAGCTGTCTTGCTCAGGGAGACAACCTGCCATGTGACAGACAGGGAGCCAACCTCTCTGCCAGATGTCACTGAGGGGATGTGTCCCGTTCTTGCCCTTGCCTGGAATTTGTTCTCAGAGTTCAATATGTGAGATGCAAGTGTTAGCACTGCCCCCACCCCAAACCTGGCTACTCAGTTCTTTTCTGCGGTCTGTAGGTGGTGAAGACTTTTCTAAGCAGTGCAGTGGTCACCTCAGAGCTGAGTTTCTGGTTTGTGGAGAGAGCCTGGCAGTGCCTATGTCGAAGGGATTAATGCCCGGTGGTGCTGACAGTGACTTCAGCTTACTCAGGCCATGGTGAGCTCTTGTCTTGAAGGGTCTGGAATACAGGAGGTGGAATGGGGCGTAGCCCTTGATGTTTAAAGCTGGTTGAATGACTTTGGGTCTATCTATAACTACCTTGTAGAGTGCTACTTCCTTCCTTCCCTTTCTTTCCCTTGCTCTCTGCCTGCTGATATTCTTTTGATGAGCTTGTGATTCCCAACAGCTTATATCAAACCATCTTCATTTGATTTAGGTGTTCCAAAGAAAAATATGGTGGTATTTCTTTAAATTTCCTCAGATCAAATTGCTTACAAGATTTTCCAATTGAAAGAGAAAAAGACAAAGTTAGATATCTTGAACCCTTGTTCTCAGAGAGGCTCCAAAGGCAGGGGCTTTCAGCGGTTTGTTATCTCACCTGATTTTTTTAAATTACAGCTTTATTGAGATATAATCACACACCATATAACTCACCTACTTAAAGTACACAATTCAGTGGCTTTAGTATATTAATACAGTTGTGTAGCCATCATCACAATCAGTTTTAGAACATTTTCATCAATCACCCCCAGAAACCCCATACCCATTAGCAGTCACTTCCCATTTCTCTTCAATCCCCTCAGCCTAAGGCATCTACTAATCTACTTTCTGTCTGTATGGATTTGCCTATTTTGGACATTTCACATAAATGGACTCATATGTGGTCTTTTGTGACTGGCTTATTTCACTTAGCATAATATCTTTAAGACTCATCCATATTGTAGCATGTACCAAAACTTTATTCCTTGTTATGGTTAAATAATATTTCATTGTATGGGTATAAGCCTTTTTGTTTATCCATTAATCAGTTGATGGACATCTGGTTTGTTTCCATTTTATTGGTTATTATGAAGAATGCTGCTATGAACATTTCTGCACAAGTCTTAGTATGGACCTCATTGGATCTTTACAGAAACTCCCTAAGGTGCATATTCTATAGACTTCATTCTATAGATAACAGAACTTCCAGGATGGTAGACAGCAAGTTTGAACCCAGCTGTTAGATTCCTAAGTGCATGTTTTCTCCAATCTATGTTCATAGAGTTGAAATAGTTACTTTGACAGAACCTGGTATGGATATGCCTGTAGAAAGTGTCAACCTTAAAAATAAAAATGTTATTTTTACCAGCAAAATGGGTTTATTCAGGAATAGTAGAGGAACTGCAATTCAGGTCACTCAAGCTATGGCAAACCACAGACAAGAGAACAAAGGAGAAGACCCTTATAAAGAAAAGGAAGTTAGGAGAGAATGCTGTGAAGAAAAGCCCATGAGAAGAGCGCCAAAGTTCAGGGTGGTGATGGCTGTTCATTGGCTGGGCTGTTGCTGGGCAAGGGGAAAATCTTCCTCCTGCTCATTGGAGCAGTAAAGTAAGCTTCTTGCTTGTGAGAACCATTAGCTCCTTTCTCTGGGAGTCTGCAAGGTGCAGTGAGTGGTTAGTGCCTGCACACTCCCTAGTCAGGGTCTTCCTACTTCATTTTAAGTGTGTGTGTGTGTGTGTGTGTGTGTGTGTGTGTGTGTGAGAGAGAGAGAGAGAGAGAGAGAGAGAGAGAGAGAGAGAGAAACAGCTTTGATGATGTTCCATTTATGCATTTATTGCTTGATTCTAGTATTTGCCCTGAATGGGGATGGAGCCCCCAACCTTGCCATATGGTGGTGACAATGCTCTAACCAACTGAGCTACGGCCAAGGCTACTTTATTCATTTTCACAGACGGATTTATAAACGTGAACAGTTCATTTTCAGTTGTGAAATTTCAGCTCTTTTCCCTACCTCTCCCTTCCCTCTCGGCCCCTTTCTCCTTTCCTAGCTTTCAGTTCTTCCTTCCAGGGATCAGTTCCTCTCCCCTGTAACAGGGGCAGAACCTGCTCACGCATTTACACTCTTGTGTGGCACGGAAGGTAGTTGGAACCTGTTTGCAATGTGTGAGTTACGTCCTATGAGAGGACAGCTCCTCTGCCAGTAGCGGGCACATGGTCGGTATGGGAAGCAGTTGGACAGAGAGGGGCGCTTTCCGAAAAAGCTCCTTTTCTAGCTCTGTCCCCGGCTTTCACGGACGAAGGCCACCCACGTAAAGGGCTGGAGCTGCACGCGGACAACCCCCTCCGCCCGGCTCCCCTGCATCCAGGCCACGCACACTGTTGCCCCAGCAACAACCCGCCCCAAGCAGGTGGCGCCCCGGGAGTCCCCGCGAGGAGCGCGCACTCGCAGAGCCGCGGGGCAACCGCCCGACCACCACGTCAGACCCACCCCCGCCCCTCAGCGCCGGCGGGACTGGGCGCGATTCGCGGCTCCGCCCCCTCGGTGGGGAGCCCGGGAAGCCCACGAATCAGAGGGACGGACACATCGCCCAGGCAGCCAATCCCCGCAGGCGTGTGATCCCGCGCCCGCCCGGGGGCTCGGCGTCCGGCCCCGAGGCAGCAACTGCGGGAGTCGCTGTGGAGGCGGCCGCGGGCGCGGGTCGCGTCGCGCTGCTCCGAGGGGCCGGGCCGGGCTGGCCGCTGCTGGCGCCTGGCCGTGAGGGCGGGCTCCCGGGCGGGCGGAATGGCCCCCGCCTGGGGCGGCGGCAGAAGCGGCTGAGCCCAGGATGCTGGGGAGGCGGCGCGGCGGCTCCTCACTCGTCCCAGGTAAGGGGGGCCCGCTACCCGCCCGCCGCCGCCCACCTGGCGCCCGATCCCGGCCGGCTCCGTCCGGGCATCCCTCGGCCCCACGTCGCCTCTGCCCGTACGTCTCCCGGTTTGCCCCGGGGCAGTTGTCCAGTCCCGCCCCCTCCCCCCCACCAGCGCGGCGCCCCGCGCTGTGGCCCGGCCGCCCCTGCAGGCACCCCCCTTCCCCCAGGGGCAGGGTTTCCGGGTCTCGGCTTCGGGGTCGCCCGCTGGACCCCCGCCGGCGTGGGCCTCCCCTTCTCCCCTTCCTCCTCGCAGGGCTGACACCGCTCCCCGGCCCCCGCTGCCCGCATTCCTTCGTGCGCCTTCGAGGGATGAGACCCCTTCCCTTCCCCTCATCCCGCCGGGAGCGGACTTCTGCCCTTACCCTCCCGGGCTTCGCCTCTGCAGGCGCCCGCGTCCTGCTCCTTATACCGTGTACTCTACACCCTCCCCGCCCCCAGGTGTCCTGGGTCCTGCCCGTCTGCTCCCAGATGCCTTCCTTTCCACCCTCCCCTCTGCCCCCTCTCTCTTCACCAGCCACCTTAGCTGACCCTTCTTCCTTGACACTTTAAACCTGCCGTCACTTTAATACTCCCCTGTATGTCAGGTCTATAGTTTCGACATCCTGATTCGTCTTTTAAGTGTGCTGTGACCACAGCGTGTCAAGCGCCTTGCCCGCAGCCTGGCACACAGTAGGTCTGGCGCGGGGTGGATGCTCACGCGTTAGCCTTTTAGACTCTTTCCAGGCCTTTGTGCTGACTCTCCAGGTGGTGGTAGCAAGAGGTCCAGTGTCCCTTGAGATAACCCACTACCTGAAGAGTGGCGTGGGTGATGGCAGGATGAATTCGTGAACGCCACGTGTGGTCTTTATGTTATATATTGTGTTATATTTTATTACATTTTATTTTTCTTGTTTTATATTATTTTGTATTAATTGGTGTTTGTCAGCAGTTCTTAGTGAGCTTTGCAATGTAATTCCTCCTCCCGCCCCTTATTCCCCTCCCCCCCATCTCCATCTGTTTTTAGGAGGAAAGAGCCCCTACCTCAGAGCTGAAATTAGCATTGCGTGTAAGAAGTGTTTACTGTGTTTATCTCTCTGCTAGTCCAGTCCTGCGGTGAATTTTCATTCTTTCAAAATTTGGAGGAATGAGGTTTAGATGTCTTGGTATCAGTTGCTGAAGGGATCAAAAATGCTTAGGTGTGCCCTGGCCAGTGTGGCCCCGTTGATTGGAGCTAGTCCTGTGTGGGGTTTGATTCCTGGTCAGGGCATACACCCAGGTTGTCTGCTCTATCCCGGTGGTGAGAGCGCATATGGGAGGCAACTGATGTCACATCCATGTTTCTCTCTCGCTCTGCCTCCCTTCCCCCCCACCTCTCTAAAATCAATTTTTAAAAATGCTTAGGAGTGAGGGTTCTGACAAATTCTCTAAAAGTAAAAATAATTAACACCCCCCCCCCACTCACCTGTCCTCCCCCCCTTACTCAACTGCCCCATCTTCGGTGCTGGCCCCCGAACATACTTTCTGGCTATCAGGAAAGAGCTGCAGCTCATTTTTTAAAGAGTAATATAAATTTGACTTTTTGAAATTGTAAGAGCAGTGTTACTGGCCTTAAGCCATTCTTGCCACATTTGCTGTGATGGTCTCCAAGCTTGGATGAAGCAAACACTTGGCTTTTTTCCTACTCCCGGCATCTCCAGAGCAGGCTGGAGACAATCATGTAACTGAGCTGCTAGTGCTGTTCTAAACTGGATTCCAACTTTGCTCTCACTGCCTGGGTACGCTTTGACTTGCCCTTTAGGTTCCTCGTATGTACTAAAAGCCTAAATGGCTGTCTATAGATTTTTGCCATTCTCCTCTAAACCATTTGTCCTACTCTTGAGTTCCTTCCATTGCTTACTTTGCCTCTGACCTCACAGAAGAAATTGGTGGGCATGAGCCCTGAACTCTTAAGGGTCTCATTTTTCCTGTGCGCCGGTGCCTATCTGATTCCTGATCGTTTATCAGAGGAAGTCCTCCTATCTAAGACTAGCATCTCTGACCTCCTGCTTTAATCTCGTTTTTCTCGCAGCCCACATCCAAAACAAAAACAGAAACTTTCCCTTGATGCTTCCCTCTTTTTTCTCCTCAGATTAACGTGGTATTCTTTAGAATTTCATTTTTGGTTCTTTTCTCTGTTCTCTCTAATTTCCTTGTGTGTTACACTTTTTCTCGTGGCTTCAAATAACACCAGTATATTTATGGTTTTCAAAGCTGTAAATCCAGTTTCCATTTTTCTTGAACTTCATATGTTTCTTTTTTTATCTGTCTGTTGGATAAAAATATACTGGATATTTGGTATTTTAAACTTGGTTATCTTTTCCTTTCCCTCCCCTTTACTCCTAGTCCCCTCAAACACATACACAGACACTCCTATTTTAAGGTCTTTACCCTAGGAAGCTTAGAACCCTATTCTTTCCAGACATTAAGTCTGTTGTAGATCCTGTTGTTCCACCTGTAATCCTTTTCTTTCCCTCCTCATTGCCTAGGAGATTGGTTGAGGCTTGTGCTGTGTTTCTTCTAACTAGAGTCAGTGTCAGCCATTTTCAACCCAGGCCCTAATTTAAAGCCACCTTGGGAGCTTTTAAAATGTAAGGATGAGGGGATCAAAGTATCTCTAGAGATTCTGATTCGCTTGGTCTGGTGTGGGGCCAGACTTTGTCATTTAAAAAATGCTTCCCATTGATGGTAGATAATATGCAGCTAATGCTGAGAACTGGGCTGAAAGCTCAAGGAGGAAGTGAGAGAACCCTAAGGAATTACAATATTTAACTCACCCTTTAAAAATCAGGATGAATGTCATTTTTGTTCGCATGGTTACTTGCTTATTTTCATGGTACTTTGTACATGTACCATATTAAAGTACC
Organism: Murina feae; assembly: GCA_004026665.1. NCBI lineage: Eukaryota > Metazoa > Chordata > Mammalia > Chiroptera > Vespertilionidae > Murina > Murina feae. The sequence goes on from PVJC01007903.1 coordinate 23,779, forward strand.
TATGAGCACATTTTCTCTAACTTATTTCTCATGGGTCCATTTTTTCTCAAGACTAGGAATTTCTTGAGGTCTGGGACCATGCCTAAAAATGAACTACTGTTTCCTCTACTTACACACAACACTTCTGATACTAAATATGTGGGTTTCTCCCTTACATTAAGCATTTCTCCAACTCTCTAGACACCAACTAGGTGTCCTATAATTTAACTCAATTATGACATTATCTGGAGTTAGTTGCAGACTGCACAGAGCAGGAGGAACTCAGTCACCTCATCTCAGATGCCAGTAGCAAGTTTCTGGTTGTGACCTGTACTTTAATTCTATACCAACTGGCTGGTAAATTGGTGCTTTCCACAACCTCTTCCTCAGGTTGATAATTTGCTAGAATGGCTCACAGGAATAAAAAAAGGTCTTTACTTATCATTACTTGTTTATTATAAAGGCTGTAACTTATTAACAGGCAAATGGAAGAGACGTACTAGTATAGGGCAAGATATGTGGGAGGGGGTATGGAGTTTCCATGCTTTCTCTGGCCATGCCATCCTCCCAGTATGTTGTGTTCACCAGCCCAGAACCTCTCCAGAACTCTTCAGTTAGGGTTTTTATGGAGGCTTTATCACAGAGACCTAAATGATTAAATAATTGACCATAGGTAATTAACTTAATCTACAGCCCCTTTCTCCTTGGAGGTCAGGGGATGGTTCCTTTGGCAACCAACCCCTCCCTCCAAGATGTGGTTGAAAGCGACTTATTGTGTATAATAAGAAATTACAAGGATTATAGAGCTCTGTGCTAGGAACCAGGGGTGAAGACCTAATATACTATTCTTTGTTCTATAATAATTATTATGTCACAGTATCACACTGCCTTATTTTAACTTTTCATCACTGCCTTATCTAGTGCTGGATACATTTTAGAAACTTGATGAAAATTGGTTGAATGAATTATTTTGGTAAGTAATGTAAGCATCATGAACTCACAGTTTTGCTAGCTGACCAGATGTTTCTTGGCTGCTGACAGGTTATTCATACTTGCACAGTCATTCTTACCTCTTGACTGTTTAATCCATTTACATTTAATGTAATTATAGTCCATTCAGATTTATATTTTGCTATTTTCTGTATGACTTGCCATTTTGCTATTTGTTTTCTATATGACTTATCTTTTTAGTTTCTCTATTCCATTATTACTGCCTTCTTCTTTATTAAATACTAGGGGCCCGGTGCACAAAAATTTGTGCACTCAGGGGGGTCCCTCAGCCTGGCCTGTGCCCTCTCGCAGTCTGGGACCCCTTGGGGGATGTCCACCTGCTGGCATGCCTGGCCAGCCTGGGTGAGAGGTTGATGGCTGTTTGCAGGCTGTCCAAGCCTCCCAGTGGGGACCCTCACCCCATGGGGGTGTGGCCAGCCTGGGTGAAGGGCTGAGGGCCGTTTTCAGGCTGCCTACAGTCTCTTCAGGGTTCAGGTCCCTACTGGGGTGGCTGGCCAGCCTGGGTGAGAGTCTGAGGGCCGTTTTCAGGCTGCCCACAGCTCCCATTGACCCAACATTCCAACAAGGCTGGCTGGAATCAGGTTTCTGGGGTTTATTTATCTTCTATAATAGAAACATTGTTGCCTTGAGTGGAGGCCATAGCCGGCCTAGGTAGGCAGTTTCCTTCATCATTGGTGCAACGGAAGCCTCCTGTTTGCTCTAGCTCTGTGGCTGCTGGCCGTCATCTTGGCTGGGTTAATTTGCATACAGTTGCTTGGATTGGTTGGTGGGCATGGCTTAGCTGGTGGGCGTGTCTTAGGTGTAATGGAGTGAGGGTCAATTTGCATATTACTCTTTTATTAGATTAGACTAGAGGCTGGAATCCTTTGGCCTGCGGGATCAGGCTGAAACTGTCTCTCCGACATCCCCTGAGGGGTCCTGGATTGCAAGAGGTCATAGGCCAGTCTGAGGGGCCCCGTTGGTGCAAGATTGGGGCTGGGGAGGAGAGCGGGAGGTTGGCCACCCCGGGAGGGACAGTGGGAGGGCTCCAGGGAGTGTCTGACCCATCTCGCTCAGTTTTGATCGGCCAGACCCCAGCAGCAAGCTCACCTACCGGTTGGTTGGAGCGTCTTCCCACTGGTAATCAGTGCACATCATAGTGAGTGGTTGAGCGGCCTTAGCATATCATTAACATATTATGCTTTGATTGGTCGAACAGCCGACCAGACACTTAGCATATTAGGCTTTTATTATATAGGATTTTCCAGTGTATACTTTAATTAGCTTATTATTTCTTGTACAACTTTTCTTTATTTTTTTGGTGATTACAATTAATATTTTAAAACAATTTACTTTGTTGGCTGGTCACTTAGGCTTTTAAATGTATATACATGAGTCACTTTTTTCTTGGTACCTTCAAGATCCTGTCTTTGGCTTTTGTCAGCTTGATTATAATGTGTCTATGTGCACATCTCTTTAAGAATATCCTATTTGGTGTTTTATCTAGTTCCTTGGGTGTTTAATGTATCTCATTGAATTTAGGATGTTTTCAGCCATTTATTTATATAAATTTGATTTTCCCCCTCTTTTTGTCTTTGGGACTTTATGCATATTTTGGTATGCTTGATGATATCTCACAGGTCTGAGGCTCAGTTCATTTTTCTTAATTTTTTTTCTTTCTGTTCTTCAGACTAGAAAATTGATCTGTCTATTAAGCTACCTGATTTTTCTGCTAGCTTAGATCTGCTGTTGAGACCCTGTAGTGAATATTTGGTTTCAATTATTGTACTTTTCAACTCCAGAATTTACCTTTGGTTCTTTTAAAACAAAGTATTACTATTGACATTCTCTATTAGTGAGAAATAATTCTTATAATTTTCTTTAATTATTTAGCTATGGTCTTCTTTAGTTTTTTTTTTTGTAACATTTATAATAGCTGATTTGATTTAAAGTTTTTGTCTAGTAAGTCCAACATCTGGGCTTCCTAGATGACTTCACCTTTCCACCTGTGTATAGACAATATTTTTTTATTTCTTTATGAATCTCAAAGTTTTTTTGTTGTTGAAAATTGACACTTTATTTTTAAAATATATTTTTATTGATTTTAGAGAGGAAGGGAGAGGGAGAGACAAAAACATCAGTGATGAGTAAGAATTATTGATCGGCTGCCTCCAGTATGCCTCACACTGGGGATGGAACCTACAATCCGGACATGTGCCCTGACCGGAAATTGAACCGTGATCTCCTGGTTCATAGTTTGATGCCCAACCACCAAGCCATGCCAGCCGGGGCTGAAAATCAATACTTTAAATAATATAATGTGGCTACCCTGGAAATCAAACTCTTCTCCCCCCAAAGTTTGTTGTTGCTTTTTGTTATTTTTTTGAGTCTAACTCTATTCTTTGTCCTGTATAATCACTGAAGTCTCTGCTTGGTTAGCCTAGTGGTCATCTATTGATTGGACAGATTTCCTTAAATGTCTTAAAAACTATTAGTCTCCCAGCCTTTGTGTTTGTGTGTGTGTGTATTTTGACTTTCTTCATGCAGTTTACACTGCACTTCCTGCTTGTGTAGAACATCAAGGTCAGCTAGAGAGCCTTCCCAAGTCTTTCCTGGGCATGTGCATGCTTTCTAGGCTCCCAGGAATATATTGGAGCTTTTCTAAGCTCTATGTGTACAACTCATTCCTCAGTTTTTTAAGTGTTTGATCAATGTCTTGTTTGCCTCAACTGGAATTGTCTCTGCAGACAGCTAATTAAACAATTATCTCAGCTTCTGATCAAGATGGCAGAGTAGGTAAACATTGTGCTAGCCTCCTCCCATAACCTCATCAGAATTAACTAAATTACAGAACCACTATTGTGAACCACCTGAAGACTAGCTCAACAGAACTCTTAAGAGTAAGGATAGAAAGAAGCTAAGTCAAGCCTGGTTGGAGGGGTGGAGATGCGAAATATGCTGGCCCTATACCCACATGTGGCAGTTAAGAATTGGGAAGCATATCTTGGCTGTGGAGGTATCTCTGATGAGCTGGGGTGTAATCTCCATACCCAGAGCACCAGTGCTGGGAACAGGAGTCCCCGCAGCATCTGACTGTGAAAATCAGCAGGGATTCCATCTGGCTGACATGGAGTCCCAGGTGTTCCTCTTTTTTTTTTTTAATGTATTTTTATTGATCTCAGAGAGAATCATTGATCGACTGCCTCCTGCACGACCCATACTAGGGATCGAGCCCTCAATCCAGGCATGTGCCCTTGACCGAAATTGAACAGTCCACAGGCTGACATTCTATCCCCTGAGCCAAACCAGCTAGGGTCCAAGTGTTCCTCTTAAAGGGCCCTCACGTGGACTTAGTTGGTGATGGACACATTCACTTTGAGTTCTAGCACTGGGCAGCAGCTCAAAGTGCCATGGGGGAGGAACTGCATTGTCTGACTTCAGGACAAGGGCTGGAGGGGCAGCTCTCTCAGCCATTTTGTTCCTTTGTGGTACCCTTCCCTCACAGAGCAGGCAGGTGCAGGTGGGCTCCAAATCTCAGTGTACATCAAATTCCCCACACTCTTAATTCCCTGAGAACCTGTCCCACCGAACTCATACATAGGCTGAATCTCCCTCAGTGGCTTTACAAGTGGTGGCCTCAGCCCATGTCTTGGACTTGCCTAATATCTCTCAAAGGTTCACAAACTGCAAGCAGCACCTGGACTCAGCATGCACTGTACCTCTTGCTAAGTGACTCCCAGTCTGGCACTAGTGGCAGCTGGCCACGTTTGGCAGCATAGCCTTTCCCAGGCACCTCCAAGCCCAGCACAGGCAGATACCAGTTGCATATCACTTTGTAGCTCCTTCCAGGTGGCCCTAGGCCAGCTACAAGCTACAGCTGATCTGGGTCTGCATCAGAGCCTCTTCCAAGAGGCCCCAGAATCAACAAACTTGGTGGCCAGTCAGACTACACAAGAGCACTACCCAATTAACTCCACAAACGACATGCCTGAAGGGTGGACTCAGTAGGCACCAGAGCCCTGCAGCCGTGAATCCCACTTTATGGACTCAGCGCTCCACAAAACAGCTCATCCATTGTAGTAATGGTCAGTCCTCATAACCACTCAGCCTGAGGATCAATTCCACGTACTGGTATGCCAATAGCAGTCAAGGTTCAACCACAATAGAAAGGCACACATAACTCACACAAGGGACATCCCTGGAACACCTGGCTCAGGTGACCAGAGAGACTGTGCCACTGAGCTCCTCAGGACACCTAGTACATAAAGCCACCCTCCTAACACTGGGAGACATCAGATCTATCTAATATGCAGAAACAAACCCAGGCAGCCAAAATGGGAAGACAAAGAAACATGTCCCACATGAAATGGCAGGGGAAAAGAAATCGAGTGAAAGAACTAAACAAAATGGAGGCAAAGCAGTCTATCAGATGCAGAGTTCAAAACACTGGTTAAAGTGAACTTAGGGGAAGAATAGATGAACTCAGTGAGAATTTCAACTAAGAGGTATAAAATAAAAATGACATAGAGATTATTAAAAAATAGAAGCGAAGAATACAATAACTGAAATAAGGAATATATGATATGAAAAGAACAGCAGAGTAGATGAAGCAGAGGATTTAAATCAGTGATTTAGAAGAAAAGGTATCAGAAAACACCCAATTAGAACAGCAAAAAGAAAAATCCAAAAAATGAGAATAGTATAAGAGTCCTCTGTGTCAGTTTTAAGCATACCAACATTCACATCATAGGGACACTAGAAGGAGAGTGAGAGACTGCAAGGATTGAAAAACCTATTTGAAGAAGAATAATTAAAAATTTCTCTATCCCGGCAAAGGAAATTAGACATACTAGTTCAGGAAGCCGAAAGAGGCCCACACGAAGACACATCATAATTAAAATGCCAAAAATTAAACAAAATACAGAATCTTAAAAGCAGCAAGAGAAAAGCAGTTAGCTCCATACCAGGGTCCCTGATAAGACTGTCAGCTGATTGGGGGGAACTATTTAAAGTGATGAAAAGCAAGGAAACTACAACCAAGATTACTCTACCAAGCAAGGCTATCATTTAGAATTGAAGGAGAGATAAAGAGCTTCCCAGACAATAAAAAAACTAAAGAAATTCACCACCATCAAACCAGTATTACAAGAAACATTAAAGAGATTTCTTGAAGAAGAAAAAAAAGATAAAAATATGAATAATAAAGTGACAATAACTACATACATATCAATAATCACTTTAACTGTAAATGCATTAACTGCTCTAATTAAAAGACCTGGTGTGTGTGGCTGAATGAATAAAAAATCAAGACCCACACATATGAAATCAAACTAAAAAGTTTTTGCACAGCAAAGGAAACCATCTATAAAATGAAAAGATAACCTAATGAGTGAGAGAAGATATTTGGCAATGATATATCCAATAAGGAGTTAATATCCAAAATATGTAAGGAACTCGTACAGGTAACACCAAAAAAGACAAACATTCCATTTTAAAAATGGGCAGAGGACCTCAATAGATATTTTTCCAAAGAGGACATACAGATGGCCAATAGATATATGAAAAGATGCTCAGTGTTACTAATCATCAGAGAAATGGAACCACAATGAGATATCATCTCATACCTGTCGCAATAGTTATTATCAATACATCAACAAACCACAAGTGTTGGTTGAGGAGAAAAGGGAACCCTCCTGCACTGTTAGTGGGATTGTAAATTGGTATAGCCATTATGGAAAATAGTATAGAGGTTCCTCAAAGAGTTAAAAATAGAAGTACCTTATGACTCAATTCCACTTCCTGGTATTTATTTGAAGAAATCCAAAAGACTTATTAAGAAGTATATATGGCCCTAGCCGGTTTGGCTCAGTGAATAGAGCGTCGGCCTGTGGACTCAAGGGTCCCAGGTTCGATTCCGGTCAAGGGCATGTACCTTGGTTGCGGGCACATCCCCAGTGGGAGGTGTGCAGGAGGCAGCTGATTGATGTTTCTCTCTCATCAATGTTTCTAACTCTATCCCTCTCCCTTCCTCTCTGTAAAAAATCAATCTTATATAATAAAAAGGTAATATGCAAATTAATCCTAATAGCAGAACCACTGGGAATGACTGGTCACTATGACATACACTAACCACCAGGGGACAGATACTCAATGCAGGAGCTGCCCCTGGTGGTCAGTGCACTCCCATAGGGGGAGCTCTGCTGAGCCACAAGCCAGGCTGATGGCTGCCAGTACAGCGGTGGTGGTGGGAGCCTTTCCTGCCTCAGCAGCGCTAAGGATGTCCGACTGCAGCTTAGACCTGCTCCCTGCTGGCAAGTGGACATCCCCTGAGGGGTCCCAGACTGCAAGAGGGCACAGGCCAAGCTGAGGGGACCCCCCTACCCCGAGTGCACAAATTTTTGTGCACCCGGCCTCTAGTTAAATATATTTAAAAAAAAAAGAAAAAAGAAGAAGTATATATGTATTTCTATGTTCACTGCAGCATTATTTACAATAGGCAAAATATGGAAGCAACCTATCAGTAAGTGTTCATCGATAGATGATTGGATAAAGATATGATACATATATACAATGGAATATTACTTGGCCATAAAATAATGAAATCTTACCATTTGCAACAAAAAGGATGAACCTGTTGGGTATTGAAAAAAGTCAAACAGAAAAACAAATACCATATTATTTCAGTTATATATAGAATCTAAAAAACCTGAAGTGAACAAACAAAAGAGAAACAAACTCATTGATACAGGGAACAAACTGATGGTTGACAGGTGGGAGGGGTTTGGGGAGATGTATGAAAAAGATGAAGGAAGGGATTAATAAGTACAAATTGGCAGTTACAAATGGTCTTGGGGATGTAAAGTATAGCACATGGAATATAGTCAATAGTCTATATATATAAAAGCCTAAGTGACCATTATGACCGGAACGACTGGACCGATTGGTCCGACTGGTCAACCGGTCACTATGACATCCACTAACCACTGGCGGCAAGACACTCAATGGAAGAGCTGCCCCCTGGTGGTCAGTGCACTCCCACAGCCAACCTCCCACGGCCAGCCAACTTCCTGGGTCCCTCCCCATAGCCGGCTGGCCAACCTTCCCTGTTCTCTCCCCTCTGGCTGGTCCCTTCCCCCACCTATTCCCCCCATCTGGCAGGCCCCAGCTGACAGTGCCAGCAGGCCCTGATCAGCCCGGCCCCATTTGGGACTGGGCATGATGGCCCTGGTGGGCCCTGATCACCAGCCAGACCTAGGGACCCCACCTGTGCAGGAATTTCGTGCACTGGGCCTCTAGTATTGTAATGACTATAGTGTCCAGGGGTACTAGACTTATTGGGAGGATCATTTTGTAAGTTATATAAATGTGTAACCACTATGTTATACATCTGATACTAAAATAATATTGAATGTCAATTGTAATTTAAAAATCTAAAAAATAGACAAAAAAGTTCAATTAAAAATTGCCTCAGACAATAGAGGGAAAGTGGAGTAGGGGAGGTGGAAGAGGGTAAAGGGGGGATAAATGATGATGGAAGGAAACTTGAGTTGTGGTGGTGAACATACAATACAGGTGATGAATGATAAAATTATGCCCCTGAAAACTATATCATTTTATTAACCAATGTCATCCCAAGAAATTCAATAAAAATAAAATATACATATATTTTGGGTACAGAAATACAAATAAACACAACTTACAAAAAAAAGAAAAGAATAAAAATAAATTGTCTCAATATTTTTAACAAATGCCCAGGCAAAGGAATGTCACATTGAGGTCGCTCTCTTTCAGGTCCAATAAAGATAAGCTCTGAGAATGTAGCTTTTCCAGATAGGTTAAGTAGTGACAGTTTTTTGGAGATGTGGTGTTTGGGGAGCTCCTAACCTGTTCTTAAATGATTTCTGGCTGCTGCTGTTCACAGCTATCATGCTTATAGGTTATTAGTTTCCAAGTCTTCCACAGAGCTGGGTAAAGGGAATTGGGAGAATTAAAATGCCATAAATCTTGTTCTGCTTACTGAAAGTCAGCTGTTTTTCTTGGATAAATGTTTCTTGGATTGTTGCACGCCTTTGGTTAATTTTCAGATTTCTGAAAAAGTTGAGTTTGCATTTTGCGTCTTCTCATTGCTTTTACAGAGGATCAGACTTTTGGAGTACCTTACTTTTTCATGCTGGATATGCTTCCTCCGGGCTTTTATTTATGTAGTTTGAGGGGTTTATGCATTAAATTTTAGCAGATTGTTTCAATTACTGAGAACTCTGAGGTTATACAATTACGCTTTTATGTTTTATGTGCTATTATTTCCCCATACTCTGGCTGTTTATCGCTTACTGTTTTCTGAATACATGCTATTCTTTTCCACATTGAAGCTTTCTGTTATCTTATTTTCTCTGCTCAAGACTCTCTTTACTTCCTGCATAGCCACAATGGGAGTCCTGCTTATCTTTTAAAATTCATTCTGATGTAATTTTCTCTGTAGCCCATGGATGTAATCTTGTATGTCTTTTTTCATACCGTTTGTATTACCATCTTATTATTTCATCACATAGTTTCTTAGCTTCTACCCCAGCTAAGTTGCTAGTTCTTTGAAGGCACATGATGAATCATACTCATTTATATGTTCAATACATATTTGTTAATTGAAGTGTAGAAGTAAGGTTCACTGAAAGAATGTTTAACATTTTTATTCATCCACTATTGAATGGGAGGAAATTGGATACTCAGGAAAAATTAAATAACAATACATGGTTGTGCACATGCTACATTATATAATCCTTGGGAAGATACAGGAAGATAAAAATCTCCAATACAGATTGTTACAATAGTGGTTTCTGATCAAAGATTTGATGTCCAGCTTTTTATTTTTTATTTAAAAAAATCTTCATTGTTGAGAGTATTGCAGATGTCACCCTCCTATCCCCCCAGTTCCCCTCTCTACCCGGTTCCCACCCTGCCCCAGGCCTTTACCACCCTATTGTCTGTGTCCATAGGTAATACTTATATACATATAAGATCTTTGGTTAATCTCTTCCCACCCACCCCCCTTCCCTCTGAGAGTCATCAGTCTGTTCCATGTTTCCATGCCTCTGACTCTATTTTATTCATCAATTTATTTTGTTCATTAGATTTCTTGTTTGTTTACTTTGATTTTTAGATTCAGTTGTTAATAGATATGTATTGCTATTTGATTGTTCATATTTTTGAAATTTTTTAAAATATTCTTTATTGTTCAGATTGTTACAGATGTTCCTTTTTTTTAAACCCCCATAGCTCCCCTCCACCTGTGCCCTTACCCCTCTCCTCGCCCCGTGCCCTTACCTGTCCCCTCACTGTCTTCATCCATAGGTGTAACTTTTGTCCAGTCTCTTCCCATACCCCTCATGTCCCCTTCCCCCTGAGAAATATCAGTCCATTCCCTTTCTATGCCCTTACTTATATTCTATTCACCAGTTTATTCTGTTCATCATATATTTCTATTGACTTGTTATATTCACTTGTTGATAGATATGTATTTGTTGTCACTTTGTTGTACATACTTTTTATATTTACCTTTTTCTTCTTCCTCCTCTTCTTAAAGAACTCCCTTCAGCATTTCAAATAATCCTGGTTTGGTAGTGATGTACTCCTTTAGCTTTTTCTTGTCTGTGAAGCTCTTTATCTGACCATCAATTTTACATGATAGCCTTGTTGGGTAGAATAATCTTGGTTGTAGGTTTCTGCTATTCATCACTTTGAATAGTCCCTTCTGGCCTGCATGGTTTCTGTTGAGAAATCAGCTGACAGTCATATGGTAACTAACTGCTTTTCTCTTGCTGCTTTTAATATTCTCTCTTTGTCTTTTGCCCTTGGCATTTTAATTATGATGTGTCTTGGTGTGGTCCTCCTTGGGTTCCTTTTGATTGGGGTCCTCTGCACTTCCTGGACTTGTAAGTCTATTTCTTTCACCAAGTAGGGGAAGTTTTCTATCATTATTTCTTCAAATATGTTTTTAATATCTTGCTCTCTCTCTTCTTCTGGCACCCCTATAATTCTGGTGTTGGTACGCTTAAAGTTGTCCCAGATACTCCTTATACTATCTTCACACTTCTGGATTCTTTTTTCTTTTTTCTCTTCCAGTTGGGTGCTTTTTGCTTTTTCATGTATCAAACCTTTGACTTGATTATTGCAAACCTCTAGTCTGGTGATGGATCTCTGTATAATATTACTAAGTTTATCGGCGGATTCTAGAAAATTCTTGAAAAACCTTAAAAGCGTAGTTCTGAACTCTATATCCAGAAGTTTGCTTTCCTCCATTTCTGTCATTTGTGACCTGTTTCTTTGTCTCTGCATTTTGGCTGCGTTGATGGAGTGGTTTCTGCCCTAGGTGTCCTATAGGGTCCAGTGATTCAGCCTCCCCACTGGGGGACACTCTTGTTGTATGCCTTTGAAGGCTGAGTGCACAGTCTTGTTGCAGTTATCACTGGGAGGTATCACTGGGAGGAAATGACCTGCAGGCCTTTCTCCTCGTTGTTTGGGGTTTGAAACTTTTGGAGTTCTGTCCCAGCTGCAGTCCCTCAGGCTATGCTGCAGGCAGGCGGGTGCACAGCTTGGGTGGGGTTGTAGGTGAGGTGCAGTGAGGTCTCAGAATCGCTGGAGCAGAGCAACCCGCAATGGCTGCCACTCTGCTGACTCGCAGCCTCTCCCGGACCTGGAGCCTCCAAGCCCTGGGGTCTGCGCGCCTCTGAGTCCCCGAATCTCCACGTCAGTGATCGCTGCAAACAGCTCTGCTAGAATGCCACTGATCTTCCGCCCCATTGCCAGACAGCCCACACTGAGTTCAGTGCGACCCCGGAGTTTATAATCTCCTTCCAAGCCAAGGATCCAGGCACAGCCGCCACCCTTTCACCCGTGCCACTGCTTCCGTTCCGCGCCTCCGTACCTCTCAGTTTTGGCACCGGGAGCCTCTACCCAGTCTCAGTGCACTACTTCTCCTGAATTCTAGTTGCAAAGCTTCCCCTCCCTTGGTTCCGGAGGATGGCCTTTCACTGTATAGTTGTATTTCTACAATTCAGTTGTGGAGGCTGGGCATCTAGGTACACGCCTCATGCCGCCATCTTGGTTCTCCAGAAGAGCTGATTGTTCATATTTTTTTATATTTTTTATTCTTCCTCTTCTTAAAGAATACTCTTCAACATTTCATGTCATATTGGTTTGGTGGTGATGAACTCATTTTACTTTTTCTTATCTGTGAAGCTCTTTATCTGACCTTCAATTCTAAATGATAGCTTTGCTGAGTCGAGTAATCTTGGTTGTAGGTCCTTACTATTCATCATTTTGATTATTTCTTGCTACTCCCTTCTAGTCTGCAAAATTTCTGTTGAGAAATCAGCTGACAGTCATATGGGTTCTTTTTTGTAGGTAACTAACTGCTTTTAAGATTCTCTCTTTGTCTGTAGCTTTTTAATTTTGATGTGTCTTGGTCCAGGCCTCTTGAGGTTCTTATTTGGGACTCCTTGGGCTTCCTGGACTTGTAAGTCTATTTCTTTCATCAGGTAGGGGAAGTTTTCTGACATTATTTCTTCAAATAGGTTTTCAATATCTTGCTCTCTCTCTTCTTCTAGTACCCCCATAATGTAAATGTTGTTATGCTTGAAGTTGTCCCAGAGGCTCTTTACACTATTGTCATATTTTTGGATTCTTTTTTTTCTTTTTGCTCTTCTGATTGGGTGTTTTTTGCTTCTTCATATTCCAAGTCATTGATTTGATTCTCAGAACCCTCTACTCTACTGTTGAATCCCTGTAAATTATTCTTTATTTCAGTTAGTATAGGCTTAACCTCTGACTGGTCCTTTTTCATATCTTCGACATTCTCACTAAGATTTTTGAAAGTCTTACTAAGTCTCTTAAAGCTCTCTTTGAGTTCCTTGAAGGTCTCATTAAGATCCATGAGTGACCTTATAACCATGGTTTTGAACTCTCTATCCAGTAGTTTGCTTGCTTCCATTTGTACTTGTTTTCTTGGTCTCACATTTTGGTTGCTTCCTTTTGTTTGTTTCTATGTATTAGGTAGAGCTGCTATGTATCCTGGAATTGGTAGAATGTTCTTGTGTAGTAGGTGTCCTGTAGGGTCCAGTGCCTCAGCCTCCCCAGTCACTTGAGCTGGGCACTCTAGGTGCATCCCTGTGTGGGCTGTGTGCACAGTCTTATTGTAGTTGAGCCCTGATTGCTGTTGGTGTCACTGGGAGGAATTGACCTCCAGGTCAGTTGGCTGTGAGGACCAGCTATGACTACAGTGGAAGAGTTGCTATGCAGAAGACACCCCTGTGGAGCAGGACTTGTTTCATTGGGACTTTGTTGCTCACTGAGTCTCCACTTGAGTGTGTCACTTGTGGATGTGTAGAGTTGTAATCTGGTATAGTCTGAAGCTAGTTTGTGGATGTGTAGAGTTGTCATATGGTATGGGTGCACTGGCTCTGGGGCCTCCTGGGAGGTATAAAGTCAGCCACTGCCTGAGGCTACCTGGCAGAAGCTACAGAGAGATCTGCAGATGGCTGCTTCTTGTATTGAGCTTGGAAGTGCTCAGGCAAGACCCAGCTGTGAAACAAGGCAGACGGGTACTAGTGCTGGGTCTTGGGCCTTTTACTTAAAGGTTTGGGGCATGCTGACACTAGTTGCTGCTTGTTTGAGAGATTTTAGCAAAGTCTGAAGCTTGAGCCAGGACAGGCTGTTCATGTGGAAAAACCACTGCCAACAGCTTGGATGGGGTTGCAAATTGAATGGAGTAGGGTCTCAGGGAATCACTAAGGTAGAGAAAACAATGTGAGCCATTCTGGTGTAAACTCAGATATGGCTATTAGTCAGCTCTACAATGGGGAAGGTCACAGCACAGGAACAATGATCCCTGCGAGTACCCTTGTCTGGGAGAAAGCCACCCCCAAGTTCCTGCCCCAATGCCAGACAGTCCCATTCCTCCCTGACGTCCCTGGATCACCCAGAGCCACTGCCCAGAGCTGGAGCTCAGAGGAAGCAGGACATGTAAGAACTTCCTGGGCTCCAGCAGTCTCTGTGTTACTCAGCCACAATCCCTATTGGTTTTTTACAGCCCAAAGTTATGGGTACTTCTCTTTCAAGCTCTTGAACTCTGGGCTGATGGTCTGTTGTAGGGTTGGGAGCTGTTTGTTCTCACAGGAGGCCTTTGCAGCCAAAATATCCCTCTCGATTAAAACATGCCACATGTAGGTGTTAAACTAATCCAGTGGTTCTCAACCTTCCTAATGCCATGACTCTTTAATGCAGTTCCTCATGTTGTGGTGACCCCCAACCATAAAATTATTTTCGTTACTACTTCATAACTGTAATTTTGCTACTGTTATGAATCGTAATGTCAATATCTGATACGCAGGATGTATTTAGGCGACCCATGTGAAAGGGTCGCTCGATCCCCAAAGGGCTCGCGACCCACAGGTTGAGAGCTGCTTGACTAGCCTGTTCCGTGCCTTCGCCCCTCCTACCTGTCTCAATGTACTTTCTTCTTCTCTTGTTGTAAGACTTTTATTCAGCGAGATTTCAGGTGGTTCTAAGTAATGGTTCTGTATTTTAGTTGTAATTTTGATGTGATTGTGGGAGGCAGCAAGTACCAGTGTTTACCTACACTGCCATCTTGGTTCTCTCTCCTCTTGATGTCCAGCTTTTGAAAGAGATCACAGAATTTCAGCTCTGAGTAACTGTGTGAGAGGCATAATTTCTCATAAAGTGGGAACTTACTCATATGTGAGATTGACTATGCTAAAGTAAAATTAAACTGATAACATGCTAATTTCTAGCTTCTGTATATATCTATTATCTCTTGGGACCAGATCTAGTTCTCCATTCTGTTTTGTTGTTGTTATTAATCCTCATTCAAGGATATTTTTTCCATTGATTTTTTTTTCCCAACAGAGTGAAAGGGAGGGAGAGAGGTGAAGAGAGAAACACTGATGTGAGAGAGACACCTTGATTGGTTGCCTCCCACATGTGCTCCGACCTGGTTTGGGATCGAACATGCAACCAGGTACATGTCCTTAACTGGGTATTGAACCTATGACCCTTTGTTGTGCCGGTTGATGCTCTAACCACTGAGCACACCAGCCAAGGCTAGTTCTCTATTCTTAATCTCATCTAGATGACAGCTTCAGGGACTTGGAGAAAGTATGCAAATGTGCATGCTGCTCATTTATGCAAACAAAGCACAATGTATACATAGATTTAGAATTTTTTCCTATCTGTCTAATTAGACCTGAGATGATCATAATAGGATAATTCATATATTTTTGGCTCTACTCGGTCCCAGTGATGGGCATTGTCATGACGCACATCACTACTTATAGTAGGTTTATGAAGCAATCGACACCAGAGACAGGGTGTCCTGTGTGGAGCTGGTGTCTTTCAAGCATCCTTATGTTGCCAATCCATGGCTTCAGTTGGCCTCACCAAAGGAGAAAACGAACACTGGGCTCTGCTTGGCATGTATACAGTAACGCTTGACCTTTAAATATTTGCCAGTAATGCAGATCAGCAGCTGGAAAAGAAAGGAAAAGGCAAAGTCAGGGAAATGTTGGTAAAAGCAGCTGAATTGTTGATGAGCTGTTTTCCTGTCTGTGCCAGTGACACTTGTGTTGGTATAGAGGATGCTAAGAAGTGGGGGATGCTATTTATGGTGAATCAGTTATTCAAGATTTACTTTAAGATCAACAAATTCGCCCTGGCTGGCATGCTAAGTGGGTAAAGCAATGGCCTGTGCACTGCAGGGTTGTGGGTTCGATTCCTGTCAAAGGCACATACCTGGGTTGCAGGATGGATCCTGCCCCCGGTCAGGGTGCATGTGGGAGACAACCAATTGATGTGTTTCTCTCAATTGTTTCTCTCTCCTTCTCCCCATTCTCTCTAAAAACAATGGGAAAATACCCTCTCTCCTAGGGTGAGGATTTAATAATAATAATAAGTCAACAAACTCCATTTGTATAAACCGCTCATCTGAGCTATGGACAGCTCAAATCTGAAAGATGATTATAGCACAGCACAGAGGGTGACATACAGGTACTATGTTGGATGAAAGGCCATGTCCCATGCTGGCTTTAAGCAAACCAAGGAGCACCTGTCCTATGCCTTTGAGCACTGTCACCATTTAAATCAGAAGGATAAAAGGATGATTCTGCTATATTTATATCCAGTAAAAATGCTATTGGACCATATGCCAACCATTGAGCATTTGGAAAAGTATCATCTCATGAAGCTGAAGTAACCAAAGCTGTAAGTGAAAGCAATCTCCTATTGAATGAGGCTCTGATGAAGCATGAGCCCTTTTCCCCCCCTGTGGTATCTTCCTTAACCTTGAAAAGCCGAAGATAATCACCAGTAGGAATCTTTTTAAGAAAGTGTACTTGTTAAACACACCAGTTATTTCTGGATGCTTTTCTAGTTGCTTGGAAATTCATGGAAATTCAGTGGAAAACCTGGACATTGATGAAGCCCATTGTATTCTGGCCAACCTGATGTACATGGGTCACGTTGAAGGCTCTATATCGGATCAGCATCAGAAGCTAGTTGTTAGCCAGCAAACCCATTTCCTCCACTGTCTACAATGTGCTGAATATATGAACAGTCCTCAGAAGGAGTGTGTTCCTGTAGGTTTTTATCGTGCAGATGCAGTCAGTCATTTGCTATGATATGCTCTGCAGCTGGAATCTCTTTGGGACTTTTTTTGTCCCCAGGGATGTTGAGACTGAGTTTGCAAGCACACATGAATATCTTAAAATCTCCGTCCTCACTCATAACTAATGTGAGCCTCTTGGACACCTGGAATTCCTTTTCCAGACATTGTACACCCCTCCTTTGGCTCTGGAACTTCTGTGAAGGGTATTGTTTCTAAGGCAGCTATAGTTTACTTCTTACAAATGTTGTTTATAAATGCATCTTTGTAACTATATATAAATCTTTTTATAAGATGTCATTCTGAATTAAAAACAAAACAAAAGCTAGGTATATTTTAAAATTCACATGTAATGAAAGCCTTATAACAATGTCAAATTCACTTTAATTTGCACCATACTTGTTGCACACATGGCTTTTGGTTCATGCCAGACTCCCTCTCTGGGATGTACCATGTAGTAGTCATCACAGTTTTAGGTTCCTACTTGGTCAACAGTTTGCCAAATATTGATACCTTAAGTAAACTACTTATCCTTTCTGAACTTCGGTTTCCTCATATGTAAAATGATTCTAGGACAGAACCAGTGCGACGAGAGCAAGGGATTACAAAAAAAAATTCTGATTCATTTATCAAGAGTGTGAAATGACAGAGGCAGATGAAATAGACTGATCAATATAGAGTGGATTAGAAGAGCAAGGTCAGGGGAGAAAAACAGGAAGTGAACTTTGTACTTTAGTATTTCTAAATATAGTCAACTCATATTTTAACACTGGAAGCAGGAGGAAAGAGATTCTAATAATAGGAAAGTGTTAGTTGTCTGGGGTTTTAGTAAGAAACTTTTACTGGGGTCACTTAATGCATATTTATTGAGTGCTCAAAATGCATGTAGCATTTTATGTTATATGCTATGTGGAATAAGCTGAAATGAATAAGATGTAGTCAATACCTCCCCAAAACTCACAAATAATTATGCTTATAGAACCTAGTTACTAGAAAAGACATCTATGTCATACACGGCAGAGAAATTTAGGAAAGTTTCCTAAAAGAGACCGCATCGGAGCTGAATGTTGACGGATGAGTAGGAGTTATGAGTAAGATGCTATAGGTTGTTCAAGATGAAGGCAGCATGTATGAGGATGTGTGTGCACGTGGTGTTGGTGATGGGGAATAATGAAAGATGGGCAGGCAAGGGCTGGATCAGGAAGGACCTTATATGTTATGGGGAGGATTCATTTCTGAAAGAAGTAAATAGTCATTGCGGGGGTTTAAGCAGGGGAATGCCTTAAGTATATTTACATTTTATTTATTTATTTTTTTAAAATATATTTTATTGATTTTTTTACAGAGAGGAAGGGAGAGGAATAGAGAGCTAGAAACATCGATGGGAGAGAAATATCGATCAGCTGCCACCTGCACACTCCCTACTGGGGATGTGCCTGCAACCAAGGTGCATGCCCTTGATCGGAATTGAACCTGGGACCCTTCAGTCCGAAGGCAGATGTTCTATCCACTGAGCCAAACCAGTCAGGGTTATATTTACATTTTAGAAAGATCACTGCTGAAACAGGATAGTGCATGAATTTATTGAAGGAAGTCAGAGAGTACCAGTTAGGAGGCTGGGAGTTAGGATGAGGGTGAGGATTAAAGCCATGCCAGTAGGGGAAGAAAAGGGAGAATAGATTCAATTAAAGGAGGAAGCATGGACAGGACTTCACCAATTACCTATGGAGAAGTTAAGGGAGAAGTACTCTCAGATATTTAGCTTGGACATCTGGGAGAAAGTGGTTCATTTGCCAGGAAATAGAAGAAGAAAGATTTTTCCATTTGTTCTTTGGATTTGACATGCCAATGGGACATCCAGATAGAGTTATCCCTTGGCTATTGGTCATGTCTAAGATTTGGGACAGAAGTCTGGTATTTGATAGACTTGTGAGGCATCAAAATATATCTAGGGGTGACTGTAGATGAAGCAGGATGAATGTAGGAGTGTGAATGAGGGAACCCCATACCTTAAACTCCGTATTCGTTTGTCGCTCTTTTGTGATGTTTGCTTTTGAAATCTATTAAATTTGTATACATGTTAAAACTGTTCTTTTTTTCCTGGGCTTTCTACTATTAGTATCATAACAATAGAAATATTTTTTTACTACCTTAATATCTGTGTGGCTCTTTCTGCAAAGTCCAGTCAAAACTATTTTCCCACCTGCTATACATTTTGTAGATTCAACTTACTTATTTATTTTTTTCCCCTCCATCATTTATGCCCTCTACGCCCTCTTCGACCTCCACCTACCCCACTTTAGGCTGAATTTTTAAAATCCTGTTGGGATAATGATTAGGTTGGCAATTTTTTTCGTGGCCTCCCGATTACTTCATTTTTGTTTATTGGTAGTTCCTTGTTTCATTTGACATTTTTCTGTTAAACATTTGCTTTGTTTTAGATGACTCTATAGGTATTTTAAGGAGATTTGGGAGAGAAGATTTCACTAGGTGCTTATTCATCTATAAATCCCTTGCTTTATATTTTACCTGATATTCATGTACTGACTGCATGGATGATGAATGGGTTAATCGGTGCTTTAAAGGAGTTTATAGTCTAGTGGGGTAAACTAACCACAGTACATGCATGAGTGTCCAAACCAATGTGTTTTTACCAAATG
Source organism: Murina feae (assembly GCA_004026665.1). Lineage (NCBI taxonomy): Eukaryota > Metazoa > Chordata > Mammalia > Chiroptera > Vespertilionidae > Murina > Murina feae. The sequence goes on from PVJC01007903.1 coordinate 43,075, forward strand.
TCTGAGTTACAGAAGAGACAACAATTGATTTCTGGGGTGAGAGAGATGGGAAAAGAGCACTGAGCGGGGGCATGTATAACAGGGAAGAAGGGTCCTGACACAGAAGGCAGCGGCAGTCTGAGCCAGGGCCAGGTGTGGAGGTGCCTGGTGTGGATGGGGAGTGTCCCTGCAGGAGCAGGCTGCTTGGGAGGAGTGCTGAGAGGTGAAGTTGGAGGATGAGCAGGAGCCCCTGTGTGAAGGGTGCGAAGGCCCCTGTTCTTTCAGTCTTTTCACATGTTACCACTTGATTGTCATATCAGCTCTGTGGAAGGAAGGAGCACGTGCAGGTATTTCTTTATCTTTTGCACTTTCGTTCTTCCTTCTTTTCATAATTTCTACTCTAATTACATGTGAAAAAGAGTTTGATTATCATTATTCCTATTTTATGGAGAAGGGAACTAATGTTCAGTGATTTATCTAGGTCAGCGACTTTCAATCTTTTTATCTTGTGGCACACCAAAATTTCTAAAATTCTGTGGCACACCAAAAAATAGATTTTTTGTCAATCTGACAAAAAAAAAGGTATAATTTAGATTCACTCAGACTGGATGGCTATTGTTGTGTTGGCTGTTGTCATTTTTTAATTTGACAATCTAAGGGGAAAGAGGTCACTTCCCCTGACTAAATGGTCAGGTATTGCATGTTTTAAAAATTCTTGTGGTACACCCATTGAAAACCGCTGAACTAGATCCATATGGCTAAGAAAAAATTGATTTCGGACTAGAGCCTACGTCTTCTGACTAATATACTAGACTTTTTTTACATTAATTCAATGCCATCTTCTTTTCTCCTTTTTCTATTACAGTTACTTTTAGTTCTGAAAGTTAGGAGGTTGGTAGTAAATTGCATAATTGAGAGGATATAATTTGAGCAAATTTGCTATCTTTGTGTTTTCTCTCATGGGTGGTTTCGATAGACAATAAACATTAGTGAAGAATCTAGAAGAAGAATGGTTAGCCTACAATGATCCTCTAATTTGCAGGTCTGAGAAGATTAGAACTTGGTAACTGGTTATTTTGTTTTATTTCATTTTTACTCTTTATAATGAAAATTTTCTAACATATCTAATGATAGAAAATTACATTGAACCTGTAAGTACTTGTCATTCAGCTTCAACATTTATTAACTCATAGCCATCTAATTTCATATATAACCCTCTCCCCATACACACATCTGCCCTCAGATATTTCTGAGACAATTTCATTAACTTGAACTGTTAATAAAGTTATGCTCGAGTTTAACTTATGCTCTTATCTCTGTTTGTGTCCTAGGCCTTAGGTCTAGTTCTTAGTATTTGACGAGCTCTTTTCCCTCCTGACCATGGTGCTTATTGAAAACAAAACCCTAGTATACTGTTTCTTTAAGAAGATGTGTCCCAGAAGATTCCTAGAGATCATCAGCTGTGTATAACATGGTCTTCTTACTATTTGCCATTTATTGTCAGTGGTTCTAGTGCTGGCCTCCAATGTGTAACTAGAAAAACGTGTTCTTATGTTTGTGCTCTGACCATGAGCTGACATAAGGATTGATCTTGCAACATGGGTTTATTTGCTGATTGGCAAAGCTATTCAGATTAACTCCTGGAAACAGGAATTAATTTGCAAGTTCAAGAGCTAGAAGTGAATAGAGAAACCAGCTATACAGGGTGAGGCAAAAATAGGTTTACAGTTGTGAGTACATGAAACACAGAGTTTATTCTTAAGTATTACTTATTAATTCTTGTATTATTTTTCCATACAAATAATTGTAAACCTACTTTTGCCATGCCCTGTAGATTGAACTTTAGACAGCCGGCAAAATGGCATTGGCTGTTGCTATTTGCGACATTGGTTGGCATCATAAATAGGCATGGGAAGCAAGGAGCTAATGATTAACAAAACAAGTTTTTAAGAGACCGTTGCATTCCTATAATTTATCTTTTGCTGGAGCATTTACCCAGCATCTCGTTGAACTTAGCATATGGCCACTTCCATGATTATAAAAGCTCAATGCATGTGCTTGGACCTGTGTGTATGCACTGAGTCTTGGACATGGTCTTGCTGACTATCAGACTCTGTACCTCTACTTTTGTTGAGTGAAACTCTTTTTTATTAAATACTAGGGGCCCGGTGCACAAATTTTGGGGAGGGGGATTCCTCAGCCCAACCTGCCCCCTCTCACATATTGGGAGCCCTCAGGCAGTGTCCTACTGATGGCTTAGGCACGCTCCCTGCTCCCTTTGGGGAGCACGCCTAAGCCGCAGTCAGGCTTCCCTTTGTGGGAGGTGATCAGGCTAATCAGGGGAAGCCACCAGCCCCATCACCCCACTGCTGCAGCCGCTGCCAGTCACCACAGCCATCAAGGTGTTTTCATCAACACGGACTCCAGTCCCTTCACCATGAAAAAATGACAACTTTCTTTAGGCATTTTCAAGATGTATCTTTCATAGGATATGACATTTCTTTCTTTTTTATTTTTATCCTCACCCGAGGATATGTTTCCATTGATTTTTAGAGAATGTGGAAGAGAAGGGAAAAACAGAGAGAAACATCAAAGTGAGAGGAACACTTTTATTGGTTGCCTCCTGCATATGCCCTGACCTGGGCCCCACCCAGGGAGGAGCCTGCAACCTAGGTACATGCCCTTGGTCAGAATTGAACCCAGACCCTGCATTCAGCAGGCTGAGGCATTATGCACTGAGCCAAACCGCTAGGGCAGGATTAGACATTTCTTAGCCCTCCAGCAGTGGACCTTCATTTTCTTTCTTCAGGAGTGTGGTGGAAAAACCCTAGATCGCCTTTAGGGATTTTTATTACCCAAGTTACTAAGAATATTACCAGTGGCATACAGGGAGCTTAGCCAATGAGCAGTCAGAAAAGGTGTTTCTTCTGTAGTTCACTCTGATCACTGGCTCTACCCCTGCCCCTCCAATCCCAGCTCTACCCCTGCGCAGGCCTGTAAGCTCTGGCCAAGGATGCAGGCCTGGGCAAAAGATCTCCAAGCCCCTCTGATCGCCAGCTTCACAGAGCCCAGGCCTCTGTGATCACTGGCTCTGATCCTGACCCCTTCCATCGCCAGCCCTGCCCTTGGCCCACTGGAAGCCTCTGGCCAAGGCTGCAGGCCTGGGCAAGGGACCCCCAGGCCCCTGAATTGCTGGCTCTGCCCATGCCCAGACCCCTGTGATCGCAGGCTCTATCCCTGCCCCTCTGATCACCAGCTCTGCCCCTTCCCAGGTCCTGAGATTGCCAGCTCCGCTTCTGCCCCACTGCAGCCTCTGGCCAAGGCTACAGGCCTAGGCAGGGGAACCCCAGGCCCCTCCAATCACTGGCTCTGTCCCTGCCCAGGCCCTGAGATTGAGGGCTCCATTGCAGCCTCTGGCCAAGGCTGCAGGCTTGGGCAGGGGACCCCCAGACCCCTGCTTTGCCAGCTCCACCGGTGCCCAGACCCCTGCAATTGCAGGCTCCACCCCTGCCCTCTGATCACTGGCTCTGTGGAGCTCAGGTCCCTGTGATCTCCAGCCTTGCCCCTGCCCAGGCCGGAGGCCTCTGGCCCGGGCCTAATGCCTGGGTAGGGCATCCTCATACCCCTCCAGTCACTGGCTCTGCCCCTGCCCCCTCCAATCACTGGCTCCATCCTTGCTCCACCTGGCGAAGGCCTCTGGCCTGGGCAGGGGACCCCCAGCCCCCTCTGATTGGCTGTTCCGCCCCTCGATCCTCCCACTACCCCACCACCTGCCTGGCTAACAGGCCTGACCACTTTAGTGGCGGGGCTGAGCTGGACTGGGCGCCACCATCTTGTGGCCATGGAGGAAGCCATCTTTGTGATGGAATGGTGCCTAATTTGCATATTACTCTTTTATTAGATAGGATGTTTATAAAATTTACAAAGATGTAAGTATAGAAGTATAATGTCAGCACTCTCTCATTCCGTAGACCAGTATTTTTGGAAGTCTTCCATTTAGCTTGCTGGGAAAGGGCAGTACTATTAATAGTGATTTCTCAGATATGTTTGTTAATAGTGTTTCAATGCTTTTTCTTCCCCCTGGAGATAAAAATGAGACTAAACTTATAGTATTCCCTTCTGGCTCAGCCTCAGCTCTTTAAATGTCCCAGTTGAGAAAATATTTATACTGCTTGTCTGAAAATACAGTGAAATGGAATTTAAAGTAATGGAAAGAGGCCCCTGTATGTGTGTTGTGTGTGCTCGCATGTATGCAATGCGCGTGCATAGTGATTGGATATTTAAGGGTAATGGTTAGACCAGCTTTCCCTGTACAGTACTTCTTAAATTATAGGGCTAATTTTTTCAAGATTTTGGGAATTAGTATCAAGATGTGAATAGAGTCAGTCCACAAGCTATACAGCATCTCTCTTCTAGAGAAATGTATTTCCCAGTTTGGTTAGTTTACTGATGCTCTTTGAAGGCTCAGTGGACCTGGTGACCTGGTGCTCTGTTAAGCATGCTGGGCCAGCAAAGCTATCTTTCAAATGAACCCCTGAACGTATGCTGTGGTAGGGGACCGGGACATGGACAAGATCTGTGAGCCTCAGGAACTTAAAATATTTTTGGAGTAAGGAAAATATACATAATAAAAAGAAAAGTGACCTTTGAAGAACAGGTAATATTTAGGGTGATGGTGAGAGAACCTCAGTTTGTATATCTATGAAATGAGAACATTGGACCAAATGATTTAGAAGTCCCATTAGCACTGATGATCTATTATTCTGTGATTCTCCAAGTTTAGAAACATCCAAAGAGAGAGCACTAGGTTTCATATGGTTAGTGCAAAACAATGTGAATGTTTCTGGGGAAGCAAAAAATCCTTATTTTTCTTTTTAATATCCCTTACAAGGCCTTTGACCACTGTCATACTTAACTTTCAAACATCCTGAAGAGCGATAGAAATATGCTCCCTGCTCATGTGTGTTGGGGGAGGCAGTGTTTAAAATACAACTAATATTAAAACTTGAAAAAATGTCCCAAAATTGTGTTAATACAACTATCTAGTTTGCTTAGAAATATAGTAAGGTGTTCTTTCCCCCTAGATTATCCTTTAGTAAAGAGGGAGTTGCCTTCATTGAATCCTTATGAGAACTTTAGTGTTAAGAGATACCGCTCAATTACTTTACTTTGGAATGATGATATATTAGCCTGACCTCAGTGCTACTTTTGATGCCTAATAAAGACTTCTTGACAGGTCATGAAAGTCAAGAAAAAGAGACAGAAATTTAATACGGATTTAGTGTTGGATATCTTAAAACAAGCTTTTTCAAGACCACCTTGAAAAACAGTACCAGATTTTGAGCAAAGAAATGATGTTTTCTGACTTACATTTTTAAAAGATCCCTCTGGATGTTGAATTTGAGCATAGATTTTAGGAGGGCAGGAATAGAAGTAAGGGTTCATTTAGTAATCCTTGTGAGAGATGCTGGCGTAGCAAGTGCAAGTGTTGAGATGTAGTTTTGAAAGTAGAGCCAATAGATTTTTTTTGGTCAGATTTGAATGTTGGGTGTGAGAAAGAGATGAAATAAATATATATTAAATGCTTTGTAATCAAGTACATCCCAAACCTGTTCATCTAGCAACTCTGCTTCTAAAAATTTAGTTTAAGAAAATAATCATGTGTGCAAAGATGTTTATATATACACAGATATTTCTCATAGTGTTATTTATAGTTATGAAAGTTTTAAAACAAGTAAATAACAATAGACAGTTGGCCAAATAAACATTGGTAGGTCCTATCAGTAAAGTATTTTGCATTAAACTGATTTACAAATATGTTTCTGGAAAAGAAATACATTGATCATATATTTCCAGTTTTTGTAGTTTATGTATTTTACTGGGAATTTGGGGGTATTTTAATGAGAAGTTGTTATCAAAAACCATTGGTTGCTGCTATAGTTGACTGGTGAATATTTTGTATATATAATATCTTAAGTGTGTCTTATATATCATGGATACAGTTTTCTGCATAGATATTTCGGTGCTATGTTGCTACCAATTATCTTTGTGCTTTTTTCTTTACAGTCTTTTCTTATTAAGCTGATCTTTTCACCTCAACCTATTATCAATTTGTGGTTCTTTATTGCAGCTTTATAATAAAGTACAGTGCTTGGCATAATAATATGTGTTCAAGTTATATGAGTAAAGGAATGAATACATAAGTAAACAGAAACCAGATCTTGTCTGGTGTATTTTTCTAGGAATGTATTCTTTAAAAACACACACAGCCTGTGCTCGCTTCGGCAGCACATATACTAAAAACACAGCCAGCCCTATTGAGGTACAGCTTAAATACCATAAAACTTACCCATCATTCAGGTTCAGTCCAGTGATTTTTAGTAGATTTTAGAGAGTTTTGCAGCTATCACAACAGTCCAGGTTTAGAACATTTCCATCACTTCAGAGTCCTCTCATGCCTATTTGTCTTTGAATTCCTGCTTCCATGCCCTGCTTTCTGTCTCTGAAAATCTGTATGGGCATCCTATCTAATAAAGGGGGAATATGCTAATTGATCATCACACCATTGCAAAGATGGCAGCACCCACAGCCAATAAAGAGGGAACATGCTAATTGACTGCTCCGTCCTCAAAGATGGTGGCACCCACAGCCAATAAGGAGCAAATATGTTAATTGACTGCCACACCCTCAAAGATGGCAGCACCCACAGCCACTGGGCAGAGTCTAGTCCTCTTAGCCCCCCAGCCGCCCAAGGCCAGCCTGAGGCACAGGCAAGCCTTGGATGTCGGCTGGCCCAAGGGACGACCAAACAACAGAACAAGCAGGCTGTGTGGGGCGACCAGGCTGGCAGGGGGGCATGAGGGGCAATCAGGCTAGCAGGGAGGGGGCAATTGGAGGTGATCAGGCCAGCAGGAGGGGGGCTGTTGGGGGAAACCAGGC